>JAMWEH010002168.1:0-17659 GCA_024721245.1 Mitragyna speciosa | reverse complement strand
ACCGCGACTGATACACCGAGTCTGATATAGAACGATACGCTCTGCGAGCCGTAATTGCCACCGTGACTTTGAACCAAGGCTATATATGCTTCATCAACCAGGAAAGAAACTGAGAAATTTTTTTCTCCACGACATCCGTCGACCGGAGAAGGAAAAGTGTGCTCACCACGACATTCGAGGAAATGGATTTGGATGGGTAGATGCTTGCGGAGGATTCATGCAGAATTTCAGTCGAAATACAGACATGGCAGTCATGGATTATGGAGAAATAGAGATTGTGAAAGAGGAGATATTGGATTTACATATTGATGGATTTACGGCATCTGATAACCGAAGAATCAAGTGGGACATTCTCATTAATGGCGGAGATGGCGAGGTTGTTTATCATGATAACCGAGGATTTCCATGTGATGCTTTATACATGTTCAGTTATCACCTCAACCGGAATGTTATAACATCGATTTGTTATGGAAGCATGATGTATTTCAACTTTATTTTCTGATAAAGTATCTTTTGGAACTCCTGTGGGTTTTAGCTAGAAGGTTGATGCTTTTGTTATCGAATAATTATTATGTAATGTTTTGTCTTTGAATAATTGTGTGGTTATATGTCTATAATGTATTTCTTGGCATTTTGCAATTGTACTTATCTTGAATTTATGTTCGAAAAAATCTTGGCATATGCTTTGGTTGTTTTAAATGTCTTTTTTTTTTTTTTTTTAAATTTTGGATCTATTAATCAAGAATACTTGTAAATCACTGAATTTAAATTTTAGCTTCTTGTTCATTTAAATTAGACATCACTTCTTTAATACTGCAAATTAAAAAGATAAGCATATTTTCTTCATGTAATATTTTGCATGTCCATTTCACCAAATCAAAAAGACAATTTGTTAAAAGTTCTGTATTATTTATAAAGAAATAAATTAAGATATATTACGGCATAATTGATGTTTTGAATGCAAGTATTTATCTCCTTCTAGTGTCAAATCTTTTGTTTTTCTATTTGTCTTAAACAACCACTGATAGCACACAACTACTTCATATTTTTATTTTCTTTCCTCCCTGAAGATTGAGTTTAATTGGCTTTGAATTTGGACATGCACTGTCCAATAACAAAAATAAATATATTAAATTTACTAAATGTAATTTGCAGCACCAATCAAGAAAGAAAGAAAAACTGAAAGGAAAATTGTATTTTGAAATATATTAGATGCTCATCCTCAAACTATCAAACGTTAGTCAAACTAAAGCAAAACCTTTAATTGTAATTCAATAGCTTTCATATTTGAATATGTTGCTATCCTAGAAATTGTAAATTTTCTCCGCTGGCGAAAATTTTGCCTAAATGTAGTAAAACAAGCCTCACTCACTGGTGTTTGAACAATTCTGCCTATTGCTTTTGCAGAAGTTTCTTCTTGTATCATCAAATCATCACCCATCAATACAACATTATTTGGTTCCAAATTATGAGTAATGCCTATCTTTGCTCATCAACATGAATACGAGCGGTGCCATCACCAACTTGAAGCATAGTATCGGTATTTATTATCTTTGCTTCTCTATTATATTGTTCAATCCATTCATGAAAAATATTACTAATTTCATAAGCTCGAATGGTTACCATGAGTATTTCTTCATTCTTTTTCAAAGAAAACGAAAAATAATGCCTAGAGTACAAAGCCTAATCAGTTTTTTTTTCATCGACCCTAAAATCCCAATATCGGCATTATAAGTGTGTATATCCCATGAGGAATCAAATTTATGCAATTACTAATACTTAATCACATTCTTTATTATCCAAATAATCACTTATCCAGATAATAAGGTGAATTGTAATGAACAAACAATAGAATAGTACATTGATGAAACAAATAATTTGTAAAATTATTTGTAAAAATTTAATATCAAAGGAACTAGAACATAGAATTCACAAACGAAGCATAGGTTGAAATTGAATAAATGACTGGCTATGTTAACCTTGCCTTGTTTAGAATCTAATTATATATGTAAGTATAACTTGTTCTCACAATAAAATGACAAATTTTTAACTATTTTCATGATGAAACCTTATGAAAAACATGAATTGTAATGATTCACTTAAATATTTATTATTTTTATATGAATAACTTAAACATTCCTTGTTCATTTTTTCATTGTTAAATGCATTCCTCAATATCATATAACTAAATGACTTGTTAATATTGGCCAACCAAAATAAGTATTAAACTTTGAACAAGTAAGCAAACAACATATGTTAACCTTCATCTATATTCTAGATGAAGCATTTAGCGTAACATAATGAATGAAACAACAACTGCTTCAACTTAATAAAAAAAAGAAATAAACTTGAAAAGGGCTTATTCAAATGGAACAGGGCTTCAAAACCTTTTATTTCTTCTTCCAAGATTTGAAGTACAAGAGTTGTCTTACAAGAATTAAGCTATTCCATTGAAGTAGTAGAGAATCCTATTATTTCTCTTTGTTTTTCACTAGCCAACCTCTCTTAATACATTATAAATGACTTCTATTTATAGACAAATGAACTACAAGTCATTTTCCAAGTTGCAAACTACATTTAATGCATGAAATGATGAAGATTCTTCCTTGAGCTCCAAAATTGACACAAAAGTCTTCGTTTATGTTCTCAATGAATTCTTGAGTAGCCAAATCCCTAGCTTCATGTAAAAAGTCTCTAAGATCAATTGTAAAGTGATGTCAGTTGCAGCTTCTAAAAAACACTAGTTGATACTTGATCCGCTAGTCGATCCAAAAGTTGTTGGTCCGCTAATCGCTTCTGGTGGATCCACCTCAGCATGGTCCACTTGAGTTGCTTCATTGCTAATCTAACATTCCACTTGTATGTAGACATTTTCCATGCATTTCTTTTCATTTTTTGCTGCAAAATTCCATTGCCCAAGTTTTGCGCAATTAATACTTCAATAATTTCTTAATAGTTCATTAAATTTCATCACTTGAATCTACTATCATTTTGATTCCCTTTCATTCTAATTTATCCAAATTGTGATGAAGTATCATGAATTCACAAAAATGTACAAAAATTGTGCATAAATTAGCTCAGAATAATAATTTTGCCTCAAAACCCTAATGTTCAGTAGAAAACCCTAATTCTTGAAAATCAATATATTTGAAGCCAAATTAACTTAAAATTCATTAAAAATCCACTAAAATATGAAAATTTAGTACTTATCAAACTCTCCCACATTTGAATCATTGCTTGTCCTCAAGTAGTTGGATTTCATGAGCGATGAGACATAGAAGAAATGTGAATTTCATGGCCAGAATAAAACATTCAAATAAAGAATGGTTGGAGAATGGAGATGCAATAAAGGAATCAGCAGTTTCTTATTTTGAATCTTTATTTGGGCAGGACAATTCGGTGAAACACTTACAAAATATTCCTTTTCAACTCCCTCAAATAAATGAAGAAATGGTAAGGAGCTTGGAGGAAATTCCTTCTGAAAATGAAGTCAAGGAAGTGATATTCTCTATGGATAAAGATAATATAGCAGGTCCAGATGGGTTTTCTGCTCATTTCTATTAAGTGTGTTGGGAGATTATCAAGTCAAACCTCATGAAGGCTATCTGTGATTGCTTCTTAGAGGCATCACAACCAAAGGGTTTTACTTCCACTATGATTATTCAACTACCGAAATGAAGAAGTGCAAACCAATGGAAAGATTTTAGGCCGATCCATATGTGTAATGTCAGCTCTAAGATTTTATAAAATCTTAGCAACTAGATCGAACAAAGTGTTGCCCTTAATCGTGTCCTTACTCATGCGGGTTTTGTTCCGAACAAACATATTGAAAACAATATTCTTTTGGCTCAGGAAATGATGGAAAAAATCAATTTGAAATGTAGAGAGCCTAATTTGATTCTTAAAATAGATATGGAGAAGGCAAATGATAGATTGGACTATTCATTTTTAATGGACATGTGTTTTGGGTTTGGAAGCTTATCCATTGACTCGGTTTATCTTACACTGTCAAATAATTGGTTCACTATTTTACTAAATGGTGACCGGATAGGGTTCTTTAAATCATTTTGGGTAGTGAATCAAGAAGATCCACTGTCCCCTGGTTTATTTATTATTGCGAGAGAATATCTCAATACAGGAATACAACATTTATTTGAAAAAGGACAGCGTATGTATTATCAAGCTTTCAAGTGCCTATTCTTTCTTCTGCAGATGACACTATAATTTTTCACGGGTTTCAAAAAGTTGTCTGAGGGAGATAAAAGCATTTTTGGAGAAGTATCAAGGGGTGTCTAGTTAGAAAATTAATGCTGCTAAGAGCTTTATGATCCTACCCTCTTTATCACTCTATAATACATAAAAGGTGGATTTCTTCAATTTTGGGTTTCAAAGGGGAGAAGCTACTTTTTTATTTTTTATTTTTTATTTTTTGTATTTGGGGGCTTCATTGATAATTGGAATAAGAAGAAGGCTTCATTTTGAATGTATTATGGAAAAAATTAACTTTGTTTTTCATTTTTATTTTATCATTCTTATGCTTAATTTCTTCAATTGCATTATTATTTGAGAAGCGAGAATAGAATAACTTCCACATTAATTATTCCTAGTAAAAGCATTCATTTATCCATAGCACACTTTTTTTGTTAAGTATTGATGCACGGAACAATGTGGATTTTATCTCTTTCTTTATTCCTTTACATCTTACCTTGAATCCTGTGGAAGTAAAATACAAGCAAAAGAAAATACTAATCTTGATATTTACATTTTTACATTTCTTTTGGGCGAAGATAAATCAAGATTTAAAATAGAATTAAGAAATTGAGAACAGCTACAAGCTAACTTTGTGTGACGTAATAATGTAATTATATTTGTATGATAAGCATTTGTTCCTTTTCTATTTTTTTACTCATTTTCTTTCTCCTTTTTCTGGAATCAAAAATAAAAAAATCCTTTTCCAATTTTTATATTTCGTCGTCGAATTTTCAAGTTACGAGACCAGTATTGGATTTTAAGAAAAGAGAATGCTAAATCTAATTCATTAGCAAAATGGAATGCTCAATATAGTCCTCTTGCCTTTTCCCAAGATGAAAGAATTCAAAAACTTGACCAGGAACAGTAATTTGCTTTCAGGGGGAATCCTCTAACAAATACCAGCATGAATCAAGCAATAGAATGGCTATAAAAAGGCCCTCACGACCTCATTGGGAAGCAAATAGAATAGAGAGTTACTAATAGTACAATCAACAAAGAAAACAAGATAAAATTAAGGTCATTTTTGGTATACAGAAAATGCCAAAAATAGTAGAATTGAGAGGAGACGAAGACACAGAAAGGGCACAGGTATCCCGATTCCTAGGTGAATTTGAACGAAGATCCACGAAACTAGAAAGAGGAACTGTCCAGTCGAAGTGCGCAGGACTGGCGGCCAACGCCTACTTTTCTCTTGCATGTAAGTAAAGAAATTTTTGCACACACACACACACACACATATATATATATATGAAATCTTTTACAGTGGTGGTTAGAAATGTACAACTTTGTTAAAGATTTTTATAATCAGATTTTAAATGTTTTTATGACAATTGGGGTATGTGTTTATGTAATCACAAAAGCTTTAAGTTACTAGCTAAATCTGTTGGATTCACAATTAGATTGTAATTTTTCTCAATTCATGCATAATTTTCAAATATTTTAATGACTGTTGGGAATGTGTCTTTATGATCACTAAAGCATGAAGTATTTCAGCACACAAGCTCAATTTATTGGATTCTCAATTAAGTTGTCAATTCTTTTCTTTATACACTTTCAAAATCTTTTTATACATTTGACAAATCCATTTACACATATTACCCAAATTTTTAACAATTTGCCCGGAGTTGCAGACATAAGAGTAATTTGAAACTTTGCTTTATAAAAACTTCCTAATAAAACTTAAAAATTTATCCTCACATCCCACTTTTTAAGAAAAATAGGTGTACTGGATCCACAGGTGAGGCCGTGTACCTCTTGGTCCACAAGCAGCCGCATCGTTGACGAGCCCACCGTGGCCCACCAGATGGTCCACTGTGGCCCACTAGAGTCCACCTAATTATTTTTCACTTTTTAGTATGTTCATCTCTAATTTATAAAAATATTTAATTTTAATCTTGAAATAGTAATGTTAAATGCGGACCGGTTAGGTTGGTTTGACTGATTCATAAACATCTTGATCTAGTCGAAACATCTAATATCTAAAAGAAACATCGTTTATGTTTTAAATAACGAACTTCTTGATCTAGTCGGTCGAAACATTACAGCCCCATGTGAAAATTCTTAAAGGATAAAAAATTGAATGTCCACCCATGCAGATAAAAAGGTCTGCCTGAGAGGAATCACCGTTGATGCATCCATATGTACGAAAAAAGCTGCAGTAAGTTGCAGAGTGGGTCTATATAAGCTTCGTCAACCAGGAAAGGAACTGAAAAAGTATTTTCTCCATGACATGCGTCAACCGGAGATGGAAAAGTGTGTTCACAATGACATTCAAACGTCCGAAGGAAATGGATTTGGATGGGTGGACGCTTGCGGAGAATTCATGCAGAATTTCAGTCGAAATACAGAGATGGCAGTCATGGATTATAAAGATATACAAATTGTGAAGGAAGAGATATTGGATTTTCAACGCGGTGGAGAAGCAGCATCTGATAACAGAAGAATCAAGTGGGATATTCTCATTAACGGTGGGGATGGTGAGATTGTTAATCATGATGAGCAAGGATTTCCATCTGATGCTTTATACATGTTTAGTTATCACCTCAACCGGAATGCTAAATCAATGATTTATTATGGAAGCATGATGTACTTCAACTTTAACTAGAATCTGGCAAGCGAACTCTATTGGATTGGAACTCTTGTGGGCTTTGCTATCGAATAATTATTATGTAATATTTTGTCTTTGAATAATTGTGTCGCTTTATGTCCAATCATGTATTTCTTGGCATTTTACAATTGTACTTGTCTTGAATTTATGTTCGAATAAATCTTGGCATATGCTTTGGTTGTTTTAAATGTCCTTTTTTTAAATTTTGGATTCTATGAATCAAGAACACATTGTAACTTCACTGAATTTAAATTTTAGCTTCTTGTTCATTGATATTAGGCATTACTTCTTGAATACTGTAAATTAAAAGGATTAAGCATATTTCCTTCATATAATATTTTACACATCCATTTCACCAAATTAAAAATACAATTTGTTAAAAGTTTTCTATTATTTCTAAAGAAATAAAATTAAGATATATTATGTCATAATTGATGTTTTGAATTTGAGTATTGATCTCCTTCTGTGTCAAATTTTTTATTTTTCTATTTGTCTTAAAAACCGCTAATGGCAACACAATTTCCCGTACTTTTTATTTTCCTTCTTCCCTGAAGATTGAGTTTAATTGGCATTGAGTTTGGAGATACACTGTCCACTAACAAAAATAAACATATTAAATCTAGTAAATGTGATTTGCAGCACCAATCAAGAAAGAAAGAAAAATTGAAAGGAAATTTGTATTTTAAAATATATTAGATGCTCATACTCAACCTATCAAATGTTAGTCGAACTAAAGCAAAGCCTTTAGCTGTAATTCGATAGTTTTCATATTTGAATATGTTGCTATCCTAGAAATTGTTTATTTTCTCAGCCAGCGATATTTTGCCTGAATGCAATAAAATAGACCTCACTCACCGGTATTTGAACGGTTCTTCCTATTGCTTTTGCAGAAGTTTCTTCTTGTATCATCAAATCATCACCCATCAATAAAACAGCAACATTATTTGATTCCAATTTCCTAGTAATTCCTATTATCCCTTTCTCAAATTCAACCCATTCACCCGATATTACTTCATCAATATCGTGAATAGGAGCAATGCCATCGCCAACTTGAAGCATGGTATCAATATTTACAATCTTTGCTTCTCTATTATATTGTTCAATCTATTCATGAACAATATTACTATATTTCATCAACTCGAATGGTTATCATGAGTATTTCTTTATTCTTTTTTGAAAGAAAACGAAAAATATTGCCTAGTATAAAAGGCTTAATTAGTTATTTCTTTTTTAACCCTAAAATCCCAATATTGGCATTATAAGTGCGTAAATGTAACTCGCTATTCAAACAATTGTTCAGAGTTCCTAGCTCTCCTTATAAGACTTGTTGGAAAACTTGTCCCTAGACTTGATTAGTTTCATTTTTGTAATTTTTTTTTTGATGAAATTGTAATTTTCTATTTGTTCCAAAGTCTTATAAGTTGAATTAATTAAATTTAGATTTTCTCACTCTATCTCAGAATATACATACACTCGAAATTGATTTGCTTCCATTTCTACTTTCTGTAAGTGATCCTAGACTTTTTCTAACTGTTCAATGGCCTCTCTATGGAGTTCTTCTGAATTTCAAATATTATCCACGATCTACTATTCTTGATTATCTAATAAATTGGTTAATGAAAGTAGATTATCTTTCCATTCTTTTCAAAGCTTTCATAATCCTTCCTGAACCAAACATGAATCTTTCGATTCATTTGGCTCTCATGCCCAATTACGTGGAACAAAATCTCTATCCTTTTATAAATGCAATGATAAGCTTATCCTCTATTTATTTTTCATATTCAAAAAAAAAATCTAAAACTAATGCCAGATCAAAATATTTAGAGGATTCTTCTAACAAAAAGAAGACTCCGTTTGGATGCCATTTTTTTGGAGATTTTTGGGAAAAATTTTTTGCAATTGCGTTTGGCATGTTGAAAATTTTTTGGTCAAGTTAAAAAATCTTTTTAGTCAAACTTTTTCACCAAATTTTCCCACCAAGTTTTCATTTTAAATATCAAATCAACCTTAAAAACTTTTTACACAATTAATCACAAAAGCAAGCATGTTTGTGTTCAAAATTTGTTTAGAAAAAACTGGAAAAATAGCGAGTAACAAAATGAGATCTATTTTTGGTGAAACGACGAAGCTGACGTTGCTTCTTTAAACAGACGACGAAGTAGACGTCCACTTTAGATATAAAAATGTCTTAGCGAGCACTGTGCACGAACGCTGCTCACTAAGACATTTTTATCTTTGAAGTGAACGTCCGCTTCATTACTTTTTCTAGTGTTGGTATTTCTTTTATTTTTTCAAATAAATTTTCTGTCAAAAAAATTCAATGTCCTTCTTATACAATCATTTAAAAATAAGTGCAAGTTGGTCCAAAATTTTTGAACCATTCAAACACTTTCCCACACTAATTATTCACTTTTCAAACCACCATCATGTCACTTCAAAAAAATTTTCACATCCAAAAACTTTTTCACCTTTCCAAAAAAAGTCAACAAAAAACAATCCAAATAATTTTTCCCAATAATTCTCAAAATACACTCCAAATAATGCTATCCAAATGGAGCCAATGTAATTGTGAGTAAAGTTATTTTTTTCCCTTTTATTCAAATCCAAAAATTGCTTTTTATTTATACACAGCACAAAGGTCAATGATTAAACATTGAATTAAAGGGGTAAATGCGCATTTTTTGCAATAAGTGCTTCAAATTATTTTAGTTATAGAAATGTTCTCTATCAATACAATATTCATTTAGAATCATCTCTAATAGTAGAAAGAGTACCATGCAGCATCAAAACTTCAAGCAGTTTGCTTCAACCATGTTAATGGTTCTACATAATTGGATGATAGAGAATCAAAGGAGCTTTTACCAGTGAATTGTTAAATGATATGGTTCTTGCATAGAATTTCTTAATTTATTATGAAGTAATTTGTGAGGTGATACACCTTTCTTTTCTTTCCTAGTTATAATGAAAAAAAGGATAGCTAGTTGGATCCAGCCTATTCTTGAAATAAATAATTTTCACACACACTCTCTCTAAAAAGGATTAATACACCAAACACTACACTTAGATTTATAAGATTAGTTGATAAAATAGCGGTATCAAACCCAAGACTCCCAGGGATGGCGAGTGGCCCAAAGAAACAAAAAGAATCAGAATTACTACTAGAAAAATATATAAAAAATCGTTGGGCCATAGGGGCTTGCTGTAAAACCTATGATCCATAATTTTAACCAATTTAGCTCTTAATGCAAGATCATAGTAGAGCAAATAGGATCAATTTAGTCACATTTTCATGTGCAGCATGGAGGTAGTAATAGTAACAATAACAGCAATAATAACAATAAGTAGTAGCAATAGTAGCAAATGGTAGCAATAGTAGTAACTGTAAGGGTAGTAAAAGCTATAGCAATAGTAGTAGTAGATGTGGTAGTGGGAGCAGCAGTAATAATTGCCATAATAAAAGCAGCAACAATAGCAATAGCATACTTAGTAATAGTAGCACCAACTGTAGCATATACACAAAGTTGTAATTGTTAGTTAGTAGCAGCAGCTGTAGCAGCGGCAGTACTTTGTGTGTGTCGATGTCTATATGCATGTGTATGTATATCTATACGGACAGACATATTTACATATAAACATACATACATACATATGTGTGTGTGTGTGTTTGTGAATGTGTGTATCTATATATGAATGTCTGTGTCTGTGTGGCAAAATTCTCAAGACCAAATGAGAGATCTCTCTGTCCCTCTCTTTGCTTACACTACCATAATCTTGTCCCTTTATCCAGACATGCTTAAATCAAATTTAGTAAATAACCATTTCAATGATGTTTTAAGTGCCAAAGTAGAAGTATCAACAATAAGAACAATTCCAAGAAAATGTTCAACAACAATCCTAGCTTTGGTCATGTAAGGCAAAGCAAGAACCATCCGTTCTTTCTCAAAAATATCACGTGACTCATATACTATAATTACAAAAACTTCATCTCCGAGCTCATTTATAATTGTATTAATGATCTCAGTAGCAATAGTATTCACAATATCTTTTGTATATCCAGAGAAGTCGATTGATTATTTTTTGGAGCATTTTGTAAAACTACTTTGTTTACTTCTTCATTATGGTTAGCAAGAAACTTCAACAATTCAAGAAAATTACCTTGATTAGATGAAATTTGGATTTATCATGACCATGAAATGCTAATCCTTGAGACAAAAGAAATCAAATATAGTCCAGTGATGCAGCTAATCTTGTCTTGTAAACATTTTGAACTTGATCAAATTGCTTGAGAAAGCAACTTCAATATGTTGATCTTGTTTCAACAATGCTACATATTTTTGCCAAGCATGGTTGTGGGCAGTATTTGGTGGTCCAACATGTATAGTTAATCTATGTTTCTCATTCTAATGACTAAGACCTCTTGCGATGAAAGAATTAATTGTTCCTCTTTTTTTTCCCAAAATTATGTAGAAATAAATAACAACATAAGCAAAAGTAGCATCCTTAATTTTGCTATAGGCTAACCAGTTCCATTTTCACTAAACCAAATAGGATGGAACCGACGTGGTACATTCCAATATTTTTTTTGCTGAAAGTTATAATGACAAAGTTGACAAGATCCTTTTAATAAATATGTTCTTCATAGTTTATCTTGATCAGCTAGATCATACTCAAAGATCTTCATATGTAACCCCAAATCTGAGGGAATAATAGCCAAATTAACTAGAGTTCTTAACTTTTTAAAAATGTTTTGTGAACCACTAACAACTTGATCTTCCACAAGTTACTTGTTATAAATAAAAATCATAAAATAACTTAATTTAATATTATAAACATGAATTTCAACATAAAAAAAGAAGAAAAAAGTATGATCAAAGCTAGTTTAAGATTCGTTTCTAAAGTCCCAGGTACGCATGCCAATGCATAAAATAATAGTTCAAAATTCCAAATCCACAATTCAAAAGAATATTCAATATACCATTTCACTTGAGGGAGAATATAAAGTATAATAATGGTGGCAACACTACTTCTTAATTATTTTATTGTTTCTAATCATGTTTGAATTAACCAATCTCCAATTCATATTCAGTTCAGGTATACTCAATGATTATTAATTGAAATTCAACATAGCCATCCTTAAAATTAAGAAATAAATTCATAATTAATCGTATAGTTTAATGATATCTAATTGACAAATTAAATCGAAAAAAATATTTACATAAAAAGGCCAAAAAAAGAGATGAACTAAACCAAAAACCCAAAAAAAAAAAAGGAAAAGAAGGAGAATTTTTTCATTAAGATTAATGCAATACTAACTACTAAGCGATGCTAGACTTTAGTAGGAAGAATGAAAAAAGATGACACAAAAAATCATGATAAGTTTACAATGGAAGTCTACAAATGAAATTTTAGGGGGGAAAAAAAAGAAAATACAAGCTAAAATGGGACAAAAAAAAAAGTGAGGTAGAGAAAGGCTTCTATCTCTTCTAGTATGTTTGCCTCTTGAGTTCTTTACTTTTGTGTAGGATGAGCCATTCACTTTGAGAATGTTATTTCAATTTTTAGTTCTCTAAATAGATTAATTGAATTTTTTATCCCTAAATCTTTTTTTGTAGGGAGTCAAGCAAGAATTCATCTATATAATATACATGGATTTTTACAACTTAAGCGGGGTCATTTGACCCCACTTGGAGCCACTCGGCTCCACCCATATGCATATGTATGTATGTATTTATGTATGTATATGTATAAATTAGGCCCAAACAATTTAAAATGAAAGTTTGAAAAGTAAATTGAAGATTAATACTAGATTCAAGAACTACTTTGACAATTAGTGTGATATTAAGGCCCTTAGGGACCTTTATGAAAAATTAAACCTTCTTGGGCCATTGTGTGCTTTGTAAGAAGTAGTGTCCTTAGTTGTAAATTCTTGAAACTCAATTTTTGCCCTAAAGACTAAAATCCCCTTTTCATTTTCCTTCACTCTTCCTCTTCCCTTTTGAAAGAATTTCTCTAAATTTCTTCCCACTCTCTCTACCCATTGAAGGAGGAATTGAAGGGATTTCATCTCCAAAGGAAACTAGTGGAAGCCATTTTGAAGCTTTCTCCCCAAATCCCCCTCAAGGTAACTCTTCTTCCTACTTTTTAGTTCTTTCACACTTTGATTATTTTGCTTGAGAATTCGAAATCATGGCTTTGTTGATGCTATTAGACTATGTTGTTCTTGGAATAGATGATTTGTAGTAGTAGTGCTTGTGAGTTATGATGAATGTGTGAAGTGGGTGAGTTAGAGATTTGAAGAATTGGGTATGAGATTTTGGTAGATCTTGTGTGATTTTGAGAATGATCCATGGAATATGTTGCTTATGATGTTAAGATAGTGTTTCCTTACCATATTGTGCCTTATTTGAAGCTATTTTGGTGTTAGATTGTGTTGGGTTGAGTTGAGAAAGTCGGATTTTGGATTTTGAGAGTTGCAGAGATTGCAGGCCGTCTTGCTGGGTTCATCCTGCGGTGCCATCCGCGCCGCGGATGAGACCGCGGCTCGTTGCAGCAGCCTCTCTGGGCTCATCCGCGGTGCCACCTGCGCCGCGGATGAGACCGCGGATGAGGGGCCGCTGGCTCTGACCTGAGCCGCGACCTCAGCCGCGCCGCGGCTGGAGTCGCGGCTGGGTACTGTAGCCGCGCCGCGGCTGACGCCGCGGGTCAGTACAGTTTTGCCTCTTTTCCTCATTTTGCGTGTTAAGCTAGGCTTAAGCCTCTTTTATGGTTTCTTAATAGAATCAGTATGTGATACAAGTCTTATTTGTGTATTATAGGTGACGACGGCGTTTACCCTTATTCCGACTATTTGAATTAGTCTTGGAGTGAGGTAAGTAGCAATTGATTCTCTTTGCCTTGCAAATGTTTTAATGATGAGAAATGAATGGGATGATATTTTCCTTATATAAATGGGCTTACGTTTGGTTACTTTGGTTTTCTATGAAATAAGTTATGTGGTCTAATGAATTATTTGAATGAATACTTGATTGAGCTCTTGTATGTGAAATGGTTATATGACGGGACTAGTTTCCCTAAATTGGTAATGGTAGCAAATTATTTTGAACCGTACTAACCGGGTTATAGTTAGTCTTGAACCGCACCAACCGGGTGATAGTTGGTTTTGAACCGCGTTAACCGGGTTATAGTTAACAATTGGAATTCCAGGGTCATGTGTCCACTAACTACTTGAGCTCTCTTTTCTTTGAATTGCTTTATGCAATGTTTGAATGTGTATGGTTTTGACTTGACCACATGTTATGATGTTTATGACTTTGATTTTGATTTGGAAATGTACCTATGTATGAATAGCAAACTTAAGCCCCAAAGAGAACCTCTACTACTTACTGGGTGATTATATCACTCACTCTTTTGTTTAACCCCGCAGGTGAGGAATTTGTTGAAGGTGATTGGACTGATTTTTGGGCCTCATAGTCATAGTTAGGGTAGACATGATGGAGGTTATTTTTGATAGCTTGATGTATAGCCATATTTTGTATAGATTAGGTTATACATACTTTCCCATCTATTTTTGTTATTGGGGAAGAGAATTGTAATGAATGTTGTATATCTTTTGATGATGAATGAAATGGGTTCTTTTGGGCATCTTAATATTTTGGAGCCTTATGTTATGTTTAGATGATTATTGTTTTGAGTTTAGCCTTGTGTCCTAGCTTAGCCTAGGGCATGGCGGGTGCCACGTCTCGGGCACGGGGCTTGACAATTGGCTCTCATTTTTATTTAAAAAATAATAATTAAAAGCATCCTCACGACATAATACTAACAAATAAATACACAATATTAAGACGAGCTTTTCATAAATAGACCTCAACACTTAATTAAACCACCACTTAAAATAGAAATACAAAGTTCTTTTTTCAAAATAAAAAGGAAAAAAATATTTTCCCTGTGACAAATCAATTGGCAGTAGAACATGTGGGACTTGTAAAATGCATTTACTTGTAAAATTCCATCACCCACATGTTACACGCAAAGCACTCTAATCTTATGCTTTTGAATCCCGCTTTTAAATGATGCACTATTATCAGGAATAGCAGGAAGAATTGCATCAACAGCAATTACTTTACCGTTGTCTGATAAAGCCTTGTAGCAGTTCTTTAACAACTTCAAGCCGTGTTCATCATCCCAATCATGAAGTATCGACTACAAACAGCAAATTATAATAAAGAAATTAGAGAAAACTTGGCGAAAATGGCCGTAGTGAAAGAATGTGGTTCGTACAAATGTTGTTGATTTTTCATTTTTGTTCTAAGTCTTATACATGCAATAAGGTCACCGATACCATACTACCTTTTCCCAAACATAAATTAACATTTTCCTAAACATTCCAAGAAGTGGTGTACCATCTTGCTTCTGTTAGAATGTAAAACTAATATGCTAATAACAGAACTTGTAAATTCGAAGTTACCTTCATGAAAATAGCATCCCCTTTTGGGATACTCTCAAACATATCTCCACCAATGTGTTCTACTCCTCCATTAAAGAGTTCATGTGGTAAGACACAAAGGCCAATGGGGACCAGCACGGTAAGCTTTGCTCGTGATTTTATATAGTTGATTCCAAAATACATCATCCTTAATGCAGTTTGTTTGATAGAAGTTTATATTCACCTGATTGGCAGTGCATATAGACTAGGGAAGAACATTTGGATGGGGGGAGTACCCTGACTTTCATATTTTGCGTTAGGGGTGCTTTAGATACTCATTTCATATTTTAGGTGTCATTATTATTGTTTTTTATTCTAAGATATTTGTGATTATTAGGAAAATAAAAGGATATTTATTGCACCCTTAAATTACATACTGAGTTTTTATGCATCAAATTTTGATTTGGAGCACATTGCATTCTAAGTTCTAAAAATTAGAGATATTGTATCCTAAATTCTAAAAAACCGCCCCACATGGGTCAAATCATCGAAGTTCTTACAAACATAACCGAACACTATCACGTAAGAATCAACATTTGATAAAGATACTTTAATAGCTTTATACGACTTTAAAATAGAGTTAACTTTTCCAACAATTTTTTAAAGCATCTTAAGTAGCAAACCAGCATCTTAAGTAACAACCAACATTAAATTCAAGAAGGATAGAGAAAGAATGCTTTGACAGCTTACTTGTCCTGGTTATTTAGAAGAAATGCTTGCATTCTGTATCTTAAAATAATAATGAGAGAGAGAAAGCTTAATATAGTAGTTGAAGGAATTGTTTATCGAATTCACACTGCATACCTGGATAAGCTGGTGCATTTTGAACAACATGGGGCAAATCAAAGTTGATACCCTTAATATTGGGATACTTTTAGGTTATCATGCCAAGGGTAATTCCAAGACTGCCACCAACATCAACTAACGTTTTGAGGTGCTCAAAACCCTTGTAAAATTGAAGTACTTTTCTTATTACTATAGATGTGCGGTCCAATCATTGCCTTGTTGTAAGTCTCGTTGAACTTTTGGTCTCTTCCAGTATATTGGAATATATGTGTATCATGTGTTCTATTAAATGCAGTACCTCCTTCAAGAACTGCATACTCTAATTCATACCTGATTTATGGAGTTCAAAGTTATATGAACAGGTCAAGTTAAATCAGAAAAAATGTGTAATGTGTACCTCAAAATTGTAGTTCAGCTAAATTTCATTATGAAACTAAAAGTTTCTATTTCATTTAAATTTAAGATGTTTTTCTAAAGTTATATGTTGATCATTAATAAATAAAGCCAAGCTTTTGTAGGAGTTAATAGAAATGAATAAAACTGACCAAATGTCCACGAGGATTTTGTCTTGAAGCAAGCCCAGAAAAGGCCCCAACGATCCTCCATCTTCATCCTGAAGGAAATACTTTGCCACTGGTGCCAACCCATATAGCCCTTTGATGCTGATTATCCTTGTCACCACCACCAACGACTGAGCAAGTAAGCACCAGAGTAGCTGGCAAGGAGCCGAAGCATTCTGTCCAGCATAACATCAGCATTTGAATTTCCGGTTGGCAAGTGTGCTGCAATCTCAGAAGGTGATAGTTGCGCACCGGGGCCAACTTTGGCAATGATCTCTAACACATTAAGCTTGATGATTGCATTCAACACCATAGGCACTGCTGCCGACGAAGCCAGTTGCAAAGCATAAGAGTAGTGTTCCTCTTCTTCACCATAGGATGTTTTGGCTTGGGTTGATGAGGAATCCATGGAATATTAACTTCTTCCAACTATAAAGTTTACCTTAAAAGATGATGCTTTTTAACTCTTACTTCATTGAAGCCTGTCTTGACCTCTCCAATTTATAGTAGTAGCCTGGTAGTTAGAAACTGGAGGGACCCTCTACGGCGACAAATTGCTAATTTTTTAATTTTTGGTGTGGTCATCTAT
Source organism: Mitragyna speciosa (assembly GCA_024721245.1). NCBI lineage: Eukaryota > Viridiplantae > Streptophyta > Magnoliopsida > Gentianales > Rubiaceae > Mitragyna > Mitragyna speciosa. The sequence continues at coordinate 383 of JAMWEH010002168.1, read as the reverse complement.
GGCACCAAATAGCTATTTTTTTCTTTTTGGTTTGCGTGTAGAAATGGATAAGGAACTATGGCACCAAATCGCTAATATTTAAATTTTTGGACGGACGGGCCATGTATGCCACCAAATAGCTCTTTTTTTTTTTAATTATTGTGTGTAGAAATGGAAAAGACCCTAAAAGGGCCGAGCTCCCATGTAAACTTCCACGTTTTTGTAACTTAGATCAATTAGTTTATGCATTTTTTCAAGATCATGATGGGTACATTTGGTGCGTTATATATTGTTTCCCAGACGACTAAGTGATAGTGATTCTTGTTGACATGAAATATGAGTTTACATTACTGACTTTTTGTCAAATTGTGAAAGCAAATTTAATTCTTTTTTAGATAGGGTTT
>JAMWEH010000203.1:0-20711 GCA_024721245.1 Mitragyna speciosa | reverse complement strand
AAAGAGCTAATGACATGAGTGAATGAGATGCTTACCTGTCACCAATTTTTTCTTAGGTGTCCTAGTACTTTTGCAATAAGTTAGGGATTTGCTTGGGCCTAGAACTACAAATATTAAGTTATAGGTATTTTTGGGACTTGCGTAGGATTAAATTTGCCTTCGCATTCACATTTGGTATCAGGAGAGGTGGATATTGGATTAATAAAAATTAACAACCTTGGATGCAATTTGATGGTCTCCAATGAGGTCTCCTTCACCACCACTCTTCCCAATTTTTTCCTCATCCTGCGAATGTTCCCACCATTGTCCCTATTTTTTTTTTTTATTGTAGCTTCATCTTTTCTACTCTTACTCTGAGCTTGAAGGCATTGCCAACTTGGAGGCTCCACAACAAAGCCTTTGCTTTAGAATCGACAATACTTTCGCTTTAGAATCGACAATACTCACATAGGGAACTTAAAAGCGTCATTACCATAGTTAAAAACAAGTAGCCAATGACATGAGTGAATGAGATGCTTACCTCTCAATAATTTTTTCTTATATATGTCCTAGTAATTTTGCAATAAGTTAGGGATTTGGTTGGGCCTAGAAATACAAATATTAAGTTATAGGTATTTTTGGACTTGCGTCGGATTAAATTTGCCTTTGCTTTTGCATTTGGTATCAGGAGAGGTGGATATTGGATTAATAAAATTTAACAACCTTGGATGCAATTTGATGGTCTCCAACGAGGTCTCCTTCATCATCACTCTTCCCAAAATTTTCCTCATCCTGCGAATGTTCCATCCATTGTTCTTATTTTTTTTTTTAATTGTTGCTTCATCTCTTCTACTCTTACTCTGAGTCTGAAGGCGCTGCCAACTTGGAGGCTCTACAAAAAGTCTTCACTTTAGAATCGACAATACTCTCGCTTTAGAATCAACAATACTCATATAGGGAACTTAAAAGAGTCATTACCATAGTTAAAAACAAAAAGCCAAAGACATGAGTGAATGAGTTGCTTACCTCTCACCAAATTTTTCTTATATATGTCCTAGTTATTTTGCAATAACTTAGGGATTTGGTTCGGCCTAGAACTACAAATATTAAGTTATAGGTATTTTTGGACTTGCGTAAGATTAAATGTGCCTTCACTTTCGCATTTGGTAGCAGGAGAGGTGGATATTTGATTAATAAAAATTAACAACCTTGGATGCAATTTGATGGTCTCCAACGAGGTCTCCTTCACCACCACTCTTCCCAATTTTTTCCTCATCCTACGAATGTTCCCACCATTGTCCCTATATATATATATATATATATATATAGTAGCTTCATCTCTTCTACTCTTACTCTACAACAAGCCTTCGCTTTAGAATCGACAATACTCATATAGGGAACTTAAAAGAGTCATTACCGTAGTTAAAACAAAGAGCCAATGACATGAGTGAATGAGATGCTTACCTCTCACCAATTTTTTCTTATATATGTCCTAGTAATTTTGCAATAAGTTAGGGATTTGGTTGGGTCTAGAACTAAAAATATTAAGTTATAGGTATTTTTGGACTTGTGTAGGATTAAATTTGCCTTCGCTTTCGCATTTGGTATTAGGAGAGGTGGATATTGGATTAATAAAAATTAACAACCTTGGATGCAATTTGATGGTTGACAAGTACAGTGGAGACCGCAGTGCGGCATCTTCAAGATCTAAACATGCAAATAAAATTATAACTTGGGAGATATATTCCCTTGGAAACACTCTGATGCTTAAATTAGTATTAAATCGAGTTTAATCACTAACTATAAATTCATATAGCTAAAAGTTTTCAAATGATAGTTCTTATAACTCAACATGGCATTTAAGGGAATATTTATAGGTGTGGATACTCCATAGGAAAAATGTTTTAGTGAATGATTGGATATCCTCATGATTTTGGTGGTATCTTCATTCTATCTTCATAATGATGTCTGTATATTAACATGTCTCATTCCCTTGTGGGGTAGTGTATTATGTGATACATCAACAACCATACTTCGTATCGGTAATCAATCTACATTTAGCTCATCTGGTGCTGAAATATTATGCATGCCACTTGCCCATGTCTAAGACAATTATGATTTAATTTCCTTGATTATTGATGTCTCTTCATATTATCTACAACTACCAGTGGTTAATGAGTTACTTCCGATGCCAATATATGAACTACCAAACTATTCTCACCCGTCCTAGTTTTAAGTATCAAAGTGACATTTCAAGTAATCGTCTTTGGGAGAATTTTTTTTTGTCAATCGTCAACATTATCCTATCCTAACCTACTCTACGGAAATATCATGCACCTATTTGAATTTTTGATGGAAAATAAGGTTCAAACCTCTAACTTCCTACCCCACTTAGCCTTTGAAGGCTTGGTGGTGGCCAATTTAACTAAGTTGGGTTGGTTAATCGTCTATGGGGGAAAGCCTTTTTGGACTTGTACTTTTGTATCTAAGAGTGTCATTTCAGAGGCTGATAAATTTATCACCAATCTCATTTTTTTTCCACGAACTTGTCTTGATTCCTTGTTGAGATATGACAATATTTTGCTTACTAATTTCTGTTGTTTTATGCGATTTTTTCATGTTTCTTCTCTTACTCAAGAGCAGGTGGTTATCGAGTAAGTTCAGCAAAAGTTTTTCTAATTTTGTTTTCTTCTCAAATTTTTATTCTTAATAGTCCAAGCCTGGCAAGGGTAAAAAGAAAAAGAGAGAGAAAAAAAAAGAAAAGAAGAGTCAATGCCCCAAGAAGTGAATCTGAAAATGCCTATTTGGATATGATTATTTGGAAAATTATTTGGTCAAGTCAAAATAATCACTATTCATATTTTTTGAACAAAAAACAAGTGATGCGACTAGCAAACAAAAGAAGTCAATATTTCTGACATGAAAAGACCAATGAATAGTGGTATAGTGGAGGCGTGTTGAAACAAAAAAGTCAAGAAATATTTTTTATGGCTATCGGACGTTGGTTTACTCTTCAGTGTCATATGCCCAATGCTTTGTCTTTTAAACATATTAAAATTGGGTCTCATCTTAATTGTCATGATTTTTTCAATTTTTCTGAACAAATTTTGTATAAAATTCGCTATCTTTTAGCCATATTCTTGTAAAAAGTGTTCAAATTGTTATGCATTTTCAAACAAAATTTTTCCCCAATCCAAAATTTCTATCTTTTCAAAAAGTCAACAAATAATTATTCCAAATAATTATCCAAATAATCACATCCAAACATGCCCATATGATTCCTCTTTTGATTCTTTTGAAAAAAACTAGACAAGTGTTTGAGGAGCCGGCTTACAATATCCGTCCTCTTAGCATCTTTCCCTCACACTTTCTTTACCCTGGACTTGGGAAAGGGAAATTGAATATGTTAAAATCTTGAACTTCCATTTCTAATAGGCCACTTAGACCTGCCAAAAAAGTTCCCCCTATAGATAAGATACGTTCCACAATGATTGATGAGTCAATAGACAATATGGTGGCCACTTATATATTTCTTGAAAAGGTTGATTGCTTAGTTTTGACTCCTACCGATAGAGCTCACAACTCAATCTTGGGGTATGCAGCTATATATGAAGAACAATTGATTGCTTAGTCTAAAATTTCCCATTTCTCTTTTAATCATTAGCATTTTGATGTAGTGGAATATTGCTCTAGCCTAGCTCTCCCCAAAAGCCATTAGGTTTATAGTTGAATTTTAGATCTTGTGTAGAGTTGTAAATGTGTGTAGCACTTTAGAAAAATTTCATTCATTATTTTTGCTTTAGAAAGAAGGGTCTCCATATTGGTTTTATTTGTTTATCAAATGCACGGTAGAGACACTAGTATGTGGTTTACCAAGCTCAAAAAATAGTTGGAAGGATAGATTCTTTTTTATTTGGTCCACTCATATCAATTCTTTGTCTAAATGGAGAGATGCGGATAAACTAAATAATAATGTGGTAAGAACAAAATGCAATCCTACCCATACTGACATTTCAAACTTTTTAATCCTTTTTGTGGATGTATTAATGAACAAAGCAGTCCATTTGTCCTTTGCTGGATTAAGTTAGATTCCCACTATTCGATGATTTTGATACCTAACGTAATACTTCATTGCTTCTACATTTAATTCGAATTACTAGTGAACTAAAACTATTATTCTTGTTTTTCCTTGCATCTGGTTTGGTTGACAAGCTATTCATAAGAAATACCCCTCTACGTTAAAGGACAACACATTTGGGACATAAACACATCCAAAAGGACTACATCATTGAGCCTTAAAAAAAAAAAAAAGAAGAAGAAGAAGCAAAATGAATCCAGCGCTTCCTGTACTAATGTGGCAGCATCATTTGTTGCTGGTTTCCAACTTCGCGATACAAACAAAATCGAGAGAGACTTTAGAAGTCAAAATCATAATGTCTTGAACTAGAAAGGATGAAGGTAAATGGGACATGGAGTACGTTGCCAAGCTTGTCAAGAAATATGGGATGAGCCAAAAACAATGTCAACTCGAACTATGTCTTGTCTTCCGTTGTTGAGGATTTATGGTAAAGTCATCTAGCCCTTATCTTTCCAGCCAGCCCTTAATGAAGCCTTTACCTAATCAGGTAACAAATTTTGTCTTTCCTAGAACTTGGATATCAATGACAAAGTAGGTTTGGATACCCAGCCTGCCAGTTGCTAGTTTAGGGGACTTGGCCTCATGATGCTCATTCGACCTCGAAGATAAGCACTAAAGATTTGAGTATAAAGGTTTGCATAGTCTTTAAGAGTGCGTGTGCACACACACATACATACAGACATACACATACACATACACACATAAATATATGCATATGTATATGTATGTAGGTATAGTGTGTAACATTGATTAAGATAAATAACTTTTTCTGCATGATTTGTCAATTTCTGTAGGGACATGTTTCTTTAGAGTAAGAGTGGAGAAGTTGATCATAGTTCTAAGGAAAACGAGCTTAAAATCAAGAAGGAACAACTATAAAAGTTCATCTAGAAGGAGTTCAAACTTGATCCAAGTTGGAAGAGAAGGTTTACCAGCTCCGAGCTAAAAAAGAAGCTTTTGAAAATGAGAGTAATTTTCCAGATTAGGCTGATTTTTTAAATTTGGCTAAAACTGAGGCAATTTTGGGGGGTTGTCCAAGTTTAGATACATCGCAATTGCAAAATGTTGTCACGCCCTGAAAAATTGAAAGCACGGGTTGGTCCGTGACTGTCGCACCTCGAAAAGGCAGTTCAGTCTGGTGACCCTTTTCGAAAAGAATATATTTTTTGAAAAAACGGTGCGTGTGTAACAAAAAATGGAGTTTTTTTTAGTAAAAAAGTGTTATTTAGGAAAAATGGTATTTGAAAAAATAAAATAAGGACTGGGACTAAAAATGCGATAGCTTTGGCCAAATAGATTGAAATAGGGTTTCATTTAAAAATGGAGTTGTAACTTGGTATTGAGTTAGGGTGTACCAAGTCACCCAAAAATCATTCAACATAACAAAAAATAAAAAATTTTAAAAAAATATTTAAAACCCTTTTTCGACTACGGTTTATGAAAAAAGAGAGAAAAAAGTTTGAGAGTCACATTTGAAGCAAGGGAAGGCAAAGGCTCGCAGCTAAGTCATCATTTCAACCTAGCCGAAACTAGTTATGAGGCTTAATAAAAATTTCCTAAAATAACCCTAGATTCTATTGCATTTGGATCTATCTATATGAAAGCAAATCCTAATCATAATGTGGTACTGAGAGGGTCAGAATGTTTCGTCGAGGCTTGATTGAAATTATCGAGAGGGAGTCAGAGTGTAGATGCATAATGAAATGCAAAGGAAAAGAAAAATAGTAGTATGAATAGTACGTGATTGAAGAAAGTGGGAAATGCAACATAACGGGTACGGGAGACTAATAACTCGTGACTGACATTTTTCTACTCACGGAGGGGGAACGGACCTGTCAATCCACCGTTTCCCACGTAAGTAGATGACTATTTCTAGTCTGATCACACAAAATGACTTAACTTCTAAGTGAAATGCAACATAGATGTCATGCACTGTCAAATGCTAAAAATAGATAATAATAGTATTAAAATATATACCAAAAATAATGCAAATATGGAAAATTCTAAAAGGAGAGAAATGTGTATGAAATGAGATAAAATGCACGCAAGTGAAACTAGCACCGAAATGTCCTAAGGGTCTAGCATTGAACTAGCCCTTTCTAGGAATCTCCCCACTAGCTTTGGACTAGTGAGGAAGCGATAAATCCACAACTAGCGCTAGGATTAGTCTGGTGACAAAATAACAAAACTAAAAAAATATGAATTAAAATAGTAAAATATGAATCAAAAGCAAATAGACATATAAAGACATGTAATAACACATATGAGCACATAGTACGTAAACTATGATATTCTAGATTCAAAAATCCTAAAGAAAGCGGTAAAATATATATAAGCATACAAGCACACAAAAGCACATAAGCCTCAACTATTACACCGGGAGGGGGTATTTAGCTATAATTTTAGGAAAAAAATTAAAAATGACCTATCTATTACACTTGCTATCTAAATACAAAAATTTTGCTAAAAATATAAGAAATGTGATCTAACTACTACATTGGCTATTTAAATACAAAAAATAGACCAAAATAAAAGAAATTGTAATCTATCTATCACATTTCTGCCCAAATAATAAAAATTCGAAACTAAATAACATAAAGTAAATAAATACACAAAAAATATATGAAATAAGAAACACATAAAATAAATGCATAAAAAGTCACATAGGAGCACCTTGGAGCATAAAAGAGAAATTAACGAGTAATGGGACTACCTTTCTTTGAAGACGAGACACAAATGCTAAAAATTGCGAACAATCGCGTGAAGGTATCACCATTTAGGTAAAATAAAGCATAAAATGTAAATTCCTAACAAATTTGGGAATGAACATGTAAACTATAGCAAATCCTAGGTACTAAATTGAGAAACCAACAATTATCAGGGTATGAAATAAAACGTATCAACAGGCATTGGGGCACAACAACAAGATCTTAGGGGGCAAAAATAAAAAATTTTAACAGTCAAAGGGGGTCAAAACACAAATTTCAATGACATAGAGAGTGCAAATTGAAATTGCTGTAAAGGGTTGATTACAAAGGATTGAAACTTAAAATGCAAATTAAGATGAATTAACCAGATTAGTTAACCAAATCCTTATTAAATTAAAATTGACATTGCAATTACCTAAGTTAAACAAATAAAGTAGCCGAAAAATATTCAAAATGGAACGCCCCAATTGCGTCAAAATGAGAACCCAAAGTCCCCCCTAGACCAATTTGTTTTCCATTTAACCAAATAAACAAGAACCATTTTGTTTTCCATTTAACCAAAGAAACAAATCAAGATAGATCCTATTTTTTCTCAAATTTCCTTTTAGGTCTTCTTCTCCGCTAGATTTTCATCTTCTTCTTCCCCAACCCCTCTTTCTCTCACGATTACTGTCTTTTGGTTCGTCTTATCTCTTCCTTTTATTCTCTCTTGTTCTCTTCTCTGCTCACTCTGGTCTCTTCTCTAATTTCTCTCTCTCTCTCTCTCTCTCTCTCTCTCTCTCTCTCTCGCCATCTATTTCTTTCTCTCTCTTCCAGTCTTCTATTCTCCACCCCCTTTGTTCTTTTTCTCTCCCTCAGATTTTTCTTTCTCTGCTCTATTCCTTCCAGCTCTCTCTTGTCTTCTTCTTCCCTTTGCTGACTGTTCCTGTGGTTGTTTGTTGTTGCAGGTTGCTGGTGAAGCTAGGTAGCAGGTGTTGGGTTGCGATTGTGATGGTTATGGGTGGTGGTAGTGATTGAGACTATTGCTCCTAGTGGTGGCCTGTGACCGTGTGTGGTGTTATGGGGTGATTTTAATGATGAATTGGGTAGCTGATGAGGTTATGATGGCGAGTGCAATTTGTTGCTACTACCAACGATGATTTGGTGAGCTTGGTACCGAATTAGAATGGTCTCTGATTTTTCTTCCTTTTTTTTTTTTGGTTGTTGTGAAGCTGTTTTGATGACAACTTCTGGTAGTTGATGGTGGTGCTGGAGCTAATGGTGGAGATGGTTTTTGGTGGCTTGGACTAGGATGTTGGTGTTGGGCTTAGAGGTTTGGAGGTTCACGGTAGTGGAGAGCTAGGGGGGGGAGGAGGGAGGGGGGGAGAGAGAGAAGACGGTGAAGGGAAGAGAAGATAAGCCAGAGCAAAGGAAAACAAAACCCACAAATTGGAGGTTTAAAAAAGAGAAACAGAAGCCAAAGAAAAAGGAAAAAGAAGAAACTACTATGAATAAATGAAAAATAACAAGAACATGACCCAAAACTATAGGAAAATCATTTCTTTAAAGAAACAAACATCAAATTTTTGTATTAATCAACACAAGATGCAAATAGATGAACAAAAGTCGAGGGTATTTACCTCGCTTGATGGGTTTTGAATAACTTGAAGCAAGCTGATGTTCTTGTGTTCTTCTTGTTTTGTAATTTTGATTTTACTATGTGCAAAAAAGGGTGTGTTAGTGTGTGCTTTCGATTTGATTGTGTGTTTTTTGGTGTGTTAATGTGTGTGTAGAGATTAGTGTTTACAAAAGTGTGTAGGGTGTGCAAGAGTTGTGTTAGGATTTTCTCATTAAGTTCACCTTTTTAATTTTTCAATGTGGTATTTATAGGCTTTAGTAGTCTTGGTCTCCAAGAATACCTAAAAATAATCAAAATGTTGCTAGCAATAAAATCCTAAAAATAATTTTTAAACTTGAAAATGTAAAACATATGCAGACCAAGCTACTGGATAGATGCATGATCTTGGGTAGCCAAGGTTAATGAATGCAATAAAAAGTCTAGGCTGTTAAACTTGAAAATGTAAATAACAAAACCAGGTCCAGGCTGCTGGATAAAAATAAATGCATTAAAAATTTTAAAACAAAGGATAAACAAGTGTCGAGCATTGAATGCAATTTAACTCAAACATTAAAATTTTTCTCTTTTTTTTTTTTTGAAAAACATGAAAGTAAATGGACTAATAGGATGAATAATGCATGATGACATAAGAAGAAAAAGAATGTTGAAGTAAAATGACTGAGCATGCAATTAGAATGACATGGTATTTAATACTGCAAACAAAATTAAATAAAAATTAAAAACAAAAAATCAGTACGCAATGCTACGGATTGAGCCTACCCAGAATTGACAATGAAGACGGTACTCAATACTGACGATTGAGTCTACCGCAAATTGAAAATGAAAATCAATTCTCAATGTTAGGATTGAGCCTACCAAGTACTGAAAATAAAGAAGTACTCAATACTGACGATTGGGCTTACTGTAAACTGAAAATGAAAATCAGTACCCAATATTGGCATTAAGCCTACCGAGAACTTAAAAATAAAGACAGTACACAATACTGATGATTGAGTCTATCACAAACTAAAAATAAAAATTGGTATCCAATGCAAAGATTGAGTCTATCGAGAATTGAAAATAAAGACGGTACCCAATGCTGATGATTGAGCCTGCCAGAAACTAAAAATAAAAATCAATACCCAATATTAGGATTGAGCCTACTGATAACTGAAATAAAGAAGGTACCTAATGCTGACGCTTAAGGCTACTGCAAATTAAAAATAAAAATCGGTACCTAATGTAAAGATTGAGCCTACCACAGACTGAAAATGAAAATCGATACCCAATGCTGATGATTGAGCCTACCGCACACTAAAAATAAAAATTGGTACCCAATGCAAAGATTGAGCCTACCGAGAACTGAAAATAAAGACGATACCCAATGCTGACGATTGAGTTTACCGTAGATTGAAAATGAAAATCAGTACCTAATGCAAAAATTGAGTCTACCTAGAATTGAAAAATAAAAACGGTATCCAATGCTGACGATTAAATCTACCACAAGCTAACAATAAAAATCAGTACCCAATGCTAGGATTGAGCTTACCGAGAACTGAAAAATAAAAATTAGTACCCAACGCTAAGATTGAGCTTACTAAGAACTAGAAATAAAGACGGTACCCAATGCTAACGATTTAGGCTATTGCAGACTGAAAATGAAAATCGTACCTAATGCAAAGATTGAGCCTACTGCAGACTGAAAATGAAAATCAATATTCAATGCAAAAATTGAGCCTACTGCAGACTGAAAATGAAAATCGGTACCCAATGCAAAGATTGAATTTATTGAGAACTGAAAAATAAAGACGGTACCTAATGCTGATGATTGAGCCTACCACAAATTGACAATAAAAATCGATATCCAATACAAAGATTGAGCCTATCGAGAACTGAAAAAAAAAAAGACGGTGAAGTGAAAACACAATATGCAAACTATTAGGTACATTAAAACACCATGCAATATGCTGGATATATGCTAGATAATTACTAAGAAAAGTAAAACTTGCAAATGGGGTGCGGATTGATAAATGAATATATGAATGTGTGAATGCAAAATGAAGAATATGGGCTGCCTAAAATAAACAGAAATTAAAATTCAACGGACGAGTTGAGACTTAACAGAAATTTAGAAAATGTACGAAATGCTGGACAAATCAAAGCAATGTGCAATATGCTAAACAAATATTAAACAAGTGCTAATTTGGAAAATAAAACATGATGATGTGGTCTAGGTTGCTGGATAAAATGCATATGAAAATTTAAGACATAGGAAAACTTAAAAGCAAATATTGAGCATATCATCCAAATACAAAATTTTTCAAAAAATTGTTTATTTATTTATTTTGCCCCAGTGCATGGCATGAAACTTATTTGAAATCACCTTTTTCAAACTTGAGACCATGTAAAGCACCAAAATCCATTTGCAATTAATATTTCTAGAGGAAAACTTTGCCCAGTATCAACCAAATGAAATCAATTTGAAATCTACTTTTCAAAATTGCTCTAGTATAAGTCAGTATTTCATAATGTTTTGCCTCAAACTTAAAGCATCAAAATTAATCTCAAAAATCAAATTTTCCTCAAAAAATTTGCCCCAGTATCAATTTGAAATCAATCTTTCGATTTTTGTTTGCCCTTAGTCAAATTATCATTAACTTAAAAAAAATTTTTTTTGCCCTAGTTTTATCTTCGATGAAGGTTTCAGATGATGATAGTGTGATCTCGCCTGCAAAAGAAAGCAAACCACTAGAATTGTAGAAGTAATGCCACAACACGGCGATTTCTTGACTCCACTAGCTCATATAAACATGAGCGTCTCTATCCAAAATATCGGATAATGTCTCTTGCCTTGTTTTCTGCAAGGTCCCAAATTTAATGTATTTTGGTTCACAATTCAGATCAAATTCCTCAAGTATCCTTTAATTTTCTGATAAATTTAGGATTGCATTTTTTTTTACTCAAAATTAACAAAATTAACCCATCATTATTTGTTTTTGCTCAAGAACATTTCAAGCACACTGTTCAAAAGAACTTCTGTATAACAAACAACACTAAACATGCAAACACTAAATAAGTAAAATACAATCAAATAAAGCATTTTTCAAAACTAATTTGAAAACAATGGTTTAAACATTGGCTTTTGATCTTTGGATGTCATTCTCTTTTGAATTTCGAGATTGCCCCAAAGTGATTAATATAGAAGAGGAACCTCAAGTAACTGTAGTCATCAAATCTCAAAATAGTCCAACAGAGGCATACTGACTTTCTTATTTGTGAGTCTTCAATTATTGTATTTTCTTGACTGTAGCGTCCATCCGAACTATCAACTTCAAAGGAAGAAATGAAATGAACGTTAGTATCCAAATTTGAGATGGTCTTTTCCATTTTCATTAAGATAGACTAACACCAGAAAACCTTTTTGGCATCAGTAAGGCAATCTTCTCTTGATGATTTGGGATGGATATATTAACATCATCTGGCCCCTTTGATTTGCAAATTTTTATTTCAAAAATCATCACAAAATATAAATGGAAGTCGGTAACATTCTTAGCTCTTGTAACGAGGTTAGGTAATATCCTGGAAATGTTGAAGCTGGAAAGTAGAATTAATGAAAGGTTTAATTAACTTGGGGTCACTTTTGCAAAGAATTTGGCCCAGTTTTGACAATTTCTCTTTTGGCTTCTCTTACAAAATTTTCACCCTATCTCTGTCACTAACTTTTTGGGATTCTCTTTTTGCTAAAAAAAATTTCTCCAATTTTGCTACTTTCTTCGGGCTTTCTTTTCAATTGTCTCCCTTTTCTTTTCTTTTCTTTTCTTTTTTTCTTGGAAACAAAAATTGAAATAAAATTTTCCCTATTGTGGGATGAAATTATCACAAAATTGCCCCATTGTGAGGGGTACGGCCTTCAAGTGGGTTGTGAAACAAAATCATAAATTCTAAAGGCTCAAAGGGGAAACTAGGGGAATAAATGTTTAAGGAAAAAGAAAGAAGACCCACCTTTGATCGATCTCTTTTTGCAACAATTTTTAAAAGAAAAATTTACTTAAATCAATATAAGAAGCTCCTTTGAGGTGTCTCAATTAATAATCCAGGAAAATATCCAACCATGCAGTTCTGTTATGACACGGTGATACTTCTCCTCTTTTCCTTTGGATGGGAGAGACAGTGCTCTAATTGATCCAATTTGTTCGAATGCCATGAACCTGCAATAATCCCAAAAACTTATGCGTCAATCTACTAAAAATTATTTCTACATCAAAATTATAAATTTTTTTAGGCGATCAAATATACCAAAATGCATCATTTTGACATTTTTCAAATACTCCACAATTGAGTCATTGTTTGTCATTAAGCAAATTGGATGATGCGAGATCAACTAATGATTCAAGCATTGAAATCACGAATGTGTATTTTAAAATGTATTTTCTCAAAACCAAGTAAATAACTATTCTGCAATTTATTGTCTTATCTTTAATACTCATAATATCAAGCAAAGGAGAAGGAATTATATCATAATTAAGCTAGTTCAACTTAATTTCTTTGCCTTACCGAATTTCACAAGTAAATGAATCATACGATCAATCAAAGAGCATCACATGTCTATGATCAATTTCATTTTTCACTTAAAGGAATTTAGTAATATCAAACTAATCACTCAAGATATAAGAGTGTCTTGTGACGCGAAAACCGACATTGGCTATGAATGTTCCCGGTTACTCAACACCACAAATTTTAAGTAAGTAACAAAAACTGTATTTGAGAATTAAAATTGCCTTTTTATGCAATAATTGACATTGGTTGGATGAAGATCCCTAGTTACTCAATAATTTACTTGCTCAAATTTACAATGCATTACTCATAATTCAAGTACCGTTTGACACTAAAGTCGACATTTTTGAATAAAAACTCCCGGTTACTAAATACAAGAACCATTGGAGTACAAAAATGTTATATCATCCTTTTTTTTTCTTTTTTCTTTTTCTTCTTTTTTTTTAAATCCCTCATAACAGATGTTACATCACAGATTGCACGATTGCACTAATCAATCATAATCAACATTTAAGATGTGAAATTGAGTAAAAAAGAGAAATTTTCATCAACCATGCAAAATTTAGATATGATTCCAGCCACTTTACAAGACATACTTTCTATAAGAACAAAACTCTAAATCACATAATAATCATTTCTTAGTTTTTGTGTAAAGCATTTGCTAAAGCACATAGAGTAATTTCAACAAATAGGAAAATTAGACAAAAATCACGATTACTAACTACAACTCACAAGCATATGACATTCCCTATCCTAATCTCACAATTAACCTATACAATACACTCCACATGAAAGTGAAAAAAGTTAAGATGTTAAACAATAAACTCCCTTTGTGAATTGGTTGAAGTTGTATCCTCTGTAGGTCTGTTCCTTTCATTGTGCCTGAATCTTCCATATACATCCACACTCGCTTTGAAAATTCATGGTAGCTCTCTTTCTTAATAACTTGAATGCCCATAAGTGAGAATCTGAACGATAGGTCTGTCACTCTCTATCTTAATGCCAATGTCAACAACTTCTGATCCGTTTCAGTTAAACTTCAATTTCGCTCCATATTATTCGGAATCTATTAACAGGGAATCCTTATTCCTTTTGAGTATCACTTTAGTTATTTTTAACAATTTGCGTTATTTCAAAATCAGCGAGATACCTGAGTGGTAATCATTAGCTTCAAGTAAGGTGACATCCAAAGATCATAAGCATTTATTTTAACCATCAAGACGTACAATTTTTTTTTCTTTTCATTCAATTTGAACTTGCATTAACTTATCAAAGAGAAAACTTTGCAATTACACAAACTTAACATTAGGCTTTGAGTAAAAACTCAATTTATTTCATTGACTAATCAAATAATTATTTGCTCCATATAACAAAAGGATTTGAAGAGAATTCTTTTCAAAGCTAAATGCAAAACATAAAGAGGAAAATCTAATGCCACAAACGATTTTGACTCCCCAGTGGAGTCACCAAAACACGTTGTGCCCCGAAAAATCAAAAGCACAGGTCAGTCCATGACTATCGCGCCCCAATAAGGCGATTCGGTCCAGTGAACTTTTTCAAAAAGAAAGTTTTTTTTGGAAAACCTCTACGTTGTGAGAAATAATCGAGTTTTTAGTGAAAAAGTATTATTTAGGAAAAATGATATTTGAAAAAACAAAACAAAGCTGAGACTAAAAATGCGACAACTTTGACCAAATAGTTTGAAAAAGGGTTTTATTTAAAAATGGAGTCGCCACTTAGTATTGAGTTAGGGTGTACCAAGTCACCCAAAAATCGTTTAACAAAACAAAAAATAAAAGTTTTTAGAAAAATATTTAAAACACTTTTTCGACTCCGGTCTACGAAAAACGAAAGAAAAAGGTTCGGAAGTTACATTTGAAGAAAGGGAAAGCAAAGGCTCGCACCTAAGTCATCCTTTCAACCTAGCCAAAACCAGTTGCGAGGCTTAATCAAAATTTTCTAAAATAACTCTGGATTCTATCGTGTTTGGATGTGTCTATGTGAATGCAAATCCTAATCGTAATGTGGTATCGAGAGGGTCGGAATGTGCCGTCGAGACTTGATTGCAATTATCGCATTAATAGCAAAAACTCGAGTCAAGACCTCGAGGGAGTCACAAGTGTAGATGCAAAATAGAATGCAAAAAAGAAAAGAAAAATAGTAGCATAAATACTATGTGATCGAAGAAAGTGGGAATACAACATAACGGGTATGGGGGATTAATAACTCGTGACTGACTTTTTTTACTCACGGAAGGGGGAATGACCTGTCAATCCACCATTTCTCAGGTAAGTCGACGACTATTTCTAGTTTGATCACACAAAATGACCTCATTTCTAAGTGAACTGCAACATAAATGTCATACACTGTCAAATGCTAAAAATAGAAGATAATAATAATAATAAAATATATATATCAGTAATCATGCAAATAAGAAAAATTCTAAAAAGAGAGAAAAATGTGTGAGAAATAAGATGAAATGCACGCGAGTGAAACTAGTACCGAAATGTTCTAAAGGCCTAGCGTTGGATTAGCCATTTCTAGGAATCCCCCCACTAACGTTGGACTAGCAAGGAAGCGATAAAACCACAACTAGCGTTGAACTAGTGTGGTGACGGAATAACAAAACTGATAAAACATGAATTAAAATAGTAAAACATGAATCACAAGCAAATAGACATATAAAGACATGTAATAACACGTAGGAGCACATCGCACGTAAACATGATATTCTAGATGCAAAAATCCTAAAGAAAGTGGTAACACATATAAGTGTACAAGCACACAAAAACCCATAAGCACTAACTATTACACCGAGGGCGGCGGTTTAGCTACAATTTTAGGAAAAAAATTAAAAATGACCTATCTATTACACTTGCTATCTAAATACAAAATTTTGCTAAAATATAAGAAATGTAATTTAACTATTACATTGACTATTTAAATACAAAAAATAGACCAAAATAAAAGAAATTATAATATATCTATCACATTTTTGCCTAAATAATAAAAATTCAGAACTAAATAACATAAAGTAAATAAATACACAAAGGTATATGAAATAAGAAACACATAAAAGAAATGCACAAAAAATTACATAGGAGCACCTTGGAGCATATAAAGAGAAATTAATAAGTAATTGGGGTACCTTTCTTTGAAAACATGACACAAATGCTAAAAATCATTAACAACCGCATCAAGATATCACCATTTAGGTAAAATAAAGCATAAAATATAAATTCTTAACAAATTTGGGGAATGAACATGTAAACTATAGCAAATCCTAGGGACTAAATTGAGAATCCAACAATTGTCGGGAGGTGAAATAAAAAGTATTAGCAGGCATAGGGGCACAATAACAAGATCTTAGGGGGCAAAAATAAAAAATTCTAGCAGTCAAAGGGGGAAGGATTGAAACTTAAAATGCAAATTAAGATGAATTAACTAGATTAGTTAACCAAATCCTTATTAAATTAAAATTGAAATGGCAATTGCCTAAGTTAAACAAATAAAGTAGCTGAAAAATATTCAAAATGGAACACCCCAATTGCATCAAAATGAGAACCCAAAGTCTCCCCTAAACCAATTTGTTTTCCATTTTACCAAATAAATAGGAACCAATTTGTTTTCCATTTAACCAAAGAAATAAATCAAGACAGATCCTCTTTTTTCTCAAATTTTCCTTTCGGGTCTCCTTCTCCACCAGATTTTCATCTTCTTCTTACCCAACCCCCCTTTCTCTCTCACGATTACTCTCTTCTAGTTCACCTCATCTCTTACTTTTATTCTCTTGTTCTCTTCTCCACCGTCTTTGGTCTCTTCTCTGATTTCTCTCTCTCTCTCTCTCGTTGTCTATTTTTTTCTTTCTCTCTTCCAGTCTTCTATTCTCCACACCCGTTTTTTTTCTCTCTCTTAAATTTTTCTCTCTCTCTCTTCTCTTCTTTCCAGATCTCTCGTCTTATTCTTCCCTCTACTACTCTCTCCCACCTTTGTCCTCTTTGTCTAGTTTCTCTTCTCTTTGTCTCGCCATTCTCTTCTCACTCTCTGCTTCGAATTTTCATTTTCCAAATCTCCCCATTCTCTCTCGTTCTCTCTAGTTCTTCTCCATCTATCTTTTTTCCTCTTTTCTAATTTTTTTTCTTTTTCTTCAGTTAGAAACAAACAAGATCGATTTCCCAAATTTTGCCCTTCCTTCGAAACTAGGCAAGAGGAATATGTGCATCTGTCGGTGGTGATTTAGGCAGTGAAATTAGCAATGGCTGTGCGTGTGACTAGGAATGGTGGTGGTGGTTGTTTGTGGAGTGAGCTGGAGTTGCCTTGGGCTTGGCAATGCGTGTGATTTCTAGTGACTTGCAGTGGCAGAGACTTCCGTTGAGGATGTGGTCACAGGGGTGGTTTGTGACTGGCCGGAGGTTGAAGATGACTATTTGGGCAGTTGTGCGATGGTTGGGACTAGTTTTTGGTGGAGATTTATGGTGAAGTTGTGGGTGGCGGTGGGCTACAACAGATTGTGTTGATGACCAATTGATGGGTGAAACTGGTAGCTTATGGCTTGTTTGGGTTCTTGTAT
This sequence comes from Mitragyna speciosa, assembly GCA_024721245.1. Taxonomy (NCBI): domain Eukaryota; kingdom Viridiplantae; phylum Streptophyta; class Magnoliopsida; order Gentianales; family Rubiaceae; genus Mitragyna; species Mitragyna speciosa. The sequence goes on along the minus strand of JAMWEH010000203.1, from coordinate 3,165 downwards.
GTGTGGTATTGTGTGAATTTATGTGTTTTTTGTGAGGATTGTGCGATTGAATTGAATTGTGACTGTGATTTTGCACCTGTGCACGGTGGGGATTGTTTGAGAATGATGGTTTTGGGGGTCTATTTTGAATGGGATTGGGCAGTAATGTGGATTTGTTGACTGTTTAGCAGTTCTTTGTTGTTGCAGGTTGCTGGTAAAGCTAGGTAGCAAGTGTTGGGTTGCGGTTGTGATGGTTATGGGTGGTGGTAGTGATTGAGACTGTTGCTGGTGGTGGTGGCACGTGACTATGTGTGGTATTAATTGGTGATTTTAATGAGTATCTGATAAGGTTATGATAATGATTGCGATTTGTTCCTACTGCCAGCGATGATTTGGTGAGCTTGGGACCGAATTGGAGTGGTCTTTGATTTTTCTTTTTTCTTTTTGGTTTGTAAGCTGTTTTGATGACAACTTCTGGTAGTTAATAGTGGTGCTGGAGCTAATGGTGATGATGGTTTTAGGTGGCTTGGACTGGGATGTTGGTGGTGGGCTTAGAGGTTTGGAGGTTCACGGTGGTGGAGAGAGAAGACAGTGAAGAGAAGAGAAGATGAGCCAGAAGAAGAAAGCCTAAACTCAGCAAAGGAAAACAAAACCCACAAATCGGTGGTATAAAAAAGAGAAACAGGAGGCAAAGAAAAAAACAAAAGAAGAAACTATTATGAATAAATAAAAAATAGCAAGAACATGACCCAAAAATAAAGGAACATCATTTCTTTAAGGAGACAAACATTAGATTTTTGTATTAATCAACCCAAGATGCAAATAGATGAACAAATGTTGAGGGTATTTACCTCGCTTGATGGGTTTTGAATAACTTGAAGCAAGATGATATTCTTGTGTTCTTCTTGTTTTGTAATTTTGATTTTACTATGTGCAAAAAAGGGCGTGTTAGTGTGTGCTTTTGATTTGATTGTGTGTTTTTGGTGTGTTAATATGCGTTTAGAGATTAGTGTGTATAAAAGTGTGTAGTGTGTGCAAGAGTAGTGTTAGGATTTTCTCATTAAGTTCACCTTTTTAATTTTTTAATAGGGTATTTATAGGCTTTAGTAGTCTTGGCCTCCAAGAATACCTAAAAATAATCAAAATGTCACTAACAATAAAATCCTAATTTAATCCTAAAAATAATTTTTTGACACCAACAAATTAAAATTAAAACTAAAAAATTTCATTATTTTTCTAAAACACCCAAAAATTGAAAAAAATAAAAAAATAAAAAATTTTTTTTATTAAATTCCAAAATTTTCGGTCCAAAATACATTTGTGTGTAAAATGACCGTTTTGCCCTTGAACATTATATTGCCCTTGAACATTATATTTTTAGAAAAAAACAACAGTTGATCTCAAAAAATTGCCAAAAATTAAAAATAAGTTTAGAACCCTAGAAAATGAATTTAAGACTCAAAAAATTGGTAAAAAATGCTTTTGAAATGTGAAATGACTATTTTGCCCCTCAAAGTAGTATTTACCGAAAAATTAGTAATTGTCCCCAAAAAAATAAAAAAATTGAGAAACATGTCAAAAAAATTTAAAAAAATTTAAAGCTTGAAATGAGCGAAAATGGTGTTTATGAGGCGAAATGACCATTTTGCCCTTGAATTGACAAAATTTACAAAAAAAAAAAATAATTCTGAAAATTACAAAAAATTCATAAATATGTATGGAAGTCTAAAATATGCCATAGACCACAAGAATTGATAAAAATATCTACATAATAATTACTGTTTTGCCCCCAAAATTGTTGATTTTGTTCCCCTTTTGTTGAAAAATTAGAATTTGATCTCAAAATTATTAAAATGCCCCCAATGTTGGAAAAATAAATGGTGTGTCAAAATTTAGTATTTACAAATGCGATGTTAGTAATTCTTTTATTTTTTTTGAAATGCACTTTGACAGCGCATTGGTGAATTGCGCATTCGGAATGATTTGCCAGAAGCGAGAGCGGCCCGTGATCATTCCGACAGCATAAATCACAAATGTGTTGTCAAATGCTTCAAAAATCCCCACACCATTCTTCCCAAATTAGTAAAGCAAAAGCAATTCTTCAAATCACAGTAAACTTGTGACAGCCCCACCTTACCCTAAGGCATACTAAAGGGCTCAGCAGACTGCCTGCCTAGCTTTGGCCAAGACTCGGGTCAGGCACGCACTAAACTCCATGAAACAATCAATATTTTGTAGAAACTCGTAAATACATTCAAACGATTCAAACTTAAGAGTAAGGGTACCAGTTAAGTAGTGTACATTATAAACACTTAACTAATACAGTAAAATTTCAAACATCCTTTTTACTAACAAAATCTTACCAATAACTACTCTTGAATTCTCACCACCAGCCTTAATAATAGGAGTCTGTTTAAAGAGAATAAATAAAAGGGGTAAGCTATAATAGCCCAGTGAGGTTTCCGCATATGCAAACACACAGGCAGACAATTAGAAAAATAAATAAATAAATAACATATGCCATAAAATAGTATAAGAACACGTTAAGTAACAATTGATCAAATAAGGAAAGATACATCTCAACTACGAGAGTAAGCTCAAACGCGGGAATATCAAGTACATAATCATGTGGCAATAGTGTTTGGACCAATAGAGAAAACCAGGTCGTTGCCAATGATCAGGTAAATATCAGATAACAGTACCCGAAACCACCCATGTACCATTACCTCCTCAATACCTCCACTCCAGGGAGAAATCTCAACCTTGGAGGGTAAAACATTTTGTTCAGTCCAGAGTTAGCCTCTTTGAGGAATCTCAACTCAGAGGAAAGAACACGAACCCTAACGCCCAACACCTTTTATCCTCCTAACCAATATGACTAACTATGGTGTAACTGGTGAAGTATGATCACGGGAGTCTAGCCCGAAGGCTCAGTTCAGTTGAAAGTTCACAAACAAGTATATTCATATTTGATAGAAGTTGTGCATGCAACAAATTGCGGGATAGATGTGAGAAAGTACACATCTTACCCTCATATAGCACATTGTAGTAGCTAACAAGTATCAGGTATAAAATGGAATTAACGCTTAAACATGCATCAGGCGCACACAAGGAAACACTCAACTGAAAATTTCAAGAAAGTGCCTCATAAAACGTGCAAGGTTCAGACTCGAACCTAAAATTCAA
>JAMWEH010000137.1:0-41914 GCA_024721245.1 Mitragyna speciosa | reverse complement strand
GGAGAAACTGGTCGCCAAGCACACGAGATTGGTAGGCTATCATCCCCTTTTCTTTGTTGCAAAGTTTTCATGCTTTTGGGGGAAAAAATAGTTAGGTACTGATCACCTAGAACAAGGGATAATAGGCAATAAACCTTTTCCTTTATTGGTAGTTTTGATTTCAAAAGAAAAGAAAAGAGGGTCACTGACCCTAAAAACAATAGATAGGGATGACCTAAAAATATATCTTTGTTGAAAGTTTCAAGAGGCCAAAAAGACTGATTGTCTCTGCTGAGTTACAAGAGTTCCGAAAACTAATGGAAGCCCTAGAGAATTCTGCCACACAAGTAGAGCTTTTAACGAGCCGAATCAAGCAAAATATTCCTTGTTCAAATTCTGTTCGTTTAATAAACGAATAAGGCTCGGCTCGGCTCGATTATTAAACGAGCTAATATTTGTGTTCAAGCTCGACTTGTCAAAAAAACAATAAGCTTAAGATCGAATTTGAATTCGGCTCGTTTAACACAAACGAACCGAGCTCGAATAAGCTCAAAGGAGCTCGGCGCGTTTAACACAAACAAATAGAGTTCGATTGAGCTTGGTTCGTTTACACAAACAAACCAAGCTCGATCGAACTCGATTTTTACACAATCAAACCAAGTTTGATTGAGGTCAAATGTTTTTATTTTGGAAATAATGTGAAAAGACATTATTAACCATGTTCACGAACGCAAACAAGTGTTCGCGAACAGTATTCGAGTTCATTCGTTTAATAAACAAGCTCAAATCCTTATTCGAGTTCGACGCGTTTAACTATTCGAGCGAGCCGAATTCAAGCCTTCACGAGCCAAATCAACTTGTGTTCGAGAACGGCTCGGTTCATTAAAAGCTCTACACACAAGTGACCGTTTGGAGCTATTCGCACAAAACAAGTGACGGTAGGTGAGGACCATCACTACTTTGGTTGTCCTACATTCTCTGAATGACCAATGAGAGAGCTTTCTCTATGCCAACCCATCAAAGATCATCAAACGAACTAATGGAAATCTGCAAGAACCCCCCGTAATGAGCCTATTGGGTTAGGCATCTGTTAATGGCAAGACGATAATGATCATATCAATTACAGCTTCGGAGTCAACAGCTACTAAGATAGAACCTAAGCATCAATTGAGATTAACCAACCTGTGAAGGTTGTTCAGTGCAAAGATGGCAAGAACAATTTAGACAGTGAAATCTGGTAAACACAAGTGGATGGATTTAAGCAAAAAGAGGTTAGTAATAAAAGCATCCAATGAATTTGTAGCATCCAAAGCATTCATGAAAAGTATAAGCATAGAAAAGTCGCCCCATGCTACAGAATACAACTCCAAAATCACCAGTCTTTTCTACTTTTAATATAAAGTGCAGTTCCAACAGAGGCCTAATAGATCGAGAGTCCAAACTTATGCCTGGACCAGTCTCAGTTTCAGGCCTTGTTTCTAAAGCTTTAGCAACATTTTCAATCTAAGCAGAAGGTGTCCTGATTTCATTTGCTAGCTACCTACTTTGCAACCTTTGCTACCTTTAAATTCAAAGAGTCAAGAACTACCGAATATCGAGATCCTTCTTCTCGATCCACCTCAAACTGCATATCTCTTGCAGAGTGGTCTTTTCGGGGCAAATACAATGTAATACACGAAGCAGCTGAGCTATAGCTCTTTGATCGCTGTATTCTTGCGAAAGCAAAAGTGTGGTTCATACTCTCAAAGAAAGTAGATGTGAAGGGTGTGCGATCTTTCCAAGACAGCACCAAGCCATCATAGCATGTTGGGAATAAGAGAGGACAGACTGGATGCAACCACTCCCTTATTTGGGTGCTGTGCCTTCCCTGTCCTTTAAATTAACAAATTCTTGGTCTTTTTCTTACTGCTGGAAGATTTTGGAAAACGACCTGATTAGGGTGGTTTGCAGTTTCTTTCTTACTTTAAGGCATCCTCATCACTAATGGAATCCAAATGATCTCTAGATTGATTAGAAGATCCTTTTAGTTGGCTAGAATCCGTTGGTTGAACGAAACTGGATCTTGTGATATCATATTAAATATTTGACTATACATTCTATACCTAGCTAATAAACTGATCCTTGTTTACCAACCACCCATTGTCCAACCAAATCAAATTCTCTCAATACATTCCTAAAAAAATACAATATGAAGAGAACTTGGTAGAATTGCTACACATGAAAGTGAGCACAATTTTGCAAAGAAATAGCCTTGTTTCTCAATAGGAGATGGGAAACATGCTTATATCATTTGATTGAATAGTTGACCTAGTCCTTGTTGTTTGAAAAAAACCCCAAACTTCTTCAGGTGGTATTTTTTCCACAAAAAACCCAGCCTCTTGTTGTTTGAGAAACCCTCCACTTCAGTTGGTATTTTTTTCACAAAAAACAGACGTGCGATAAGAAATCCAGTGTTTCACTAAAAATTTGACTAGCGGTCCCGAATTGTTGATTGTATTTTGCCTCTTCCTCCCACAAATACAATCAAACAATTCCAAATCACGCTTCTTGTGGCTCAGACCATCCATATAATATTAAAAAAACAGATATTTGAGATCTTTCTCTTTGCATAAGATCTCAATTCTAATGACAGCTTCATTAGATATATTAAAACTCGAATCCCCATTTTTAATACGATCTCAAATCTAGTGTTCACTAAGATTTTGAATAGCGGACATAAATTAAAGTTGATTGTATTTTGCCTCTTCGTCAAAGAATATGATCCCACAATTTCCAATCATGATTCTTGCAGGTCAGATCATCTATATAATATATCAAAAAGAAAAAAAAAACTACAAATATTGGAGATTTTCTTTTTAAATAAGATCTCAATCCAGTACAGTTTCATCAGATATATTCTATTACAACTAGAATCCCTCTTTCCGATCTCTTTCCTCCACCAACGTGAATCCCATATTAAGGATGCTACACCTTTTAGTTAGTGGAAGAACCCGAGTACTCTCTTCGGATTTAGAAACAACTTTCATAGATCAATTTCCTTTTGGAACAATCAACCGATTGATTTTGGATGATCCAATGGATTCTTCCAATGTATCATTTCTGAGTCCAATGGATTTTATAGGTACCAGAAGAAATCCTATCAAATAGAGATTTCTACTTTTGACCAAATTTCGGTTGTTAATTCGATATATAAGGACCACTACTACACAAATTATTACACCCTTGGGTTGTTAAATGTCGATTGCTTATTAGACCTAGTGAATTGCATGAAAGTAACATACTTAAAATGCGGAAGTAAAAGAGTTTTTTATTACATTCTTGGTGGAAAAAAATGTGAATTGTTGAGAGAGATAGAATATAATGTTTGACAAAGCCATACACAACATTGTGTAAGGCATGTCTATTATAAACATGTCTAAACCAATGTAGCAATATAATATGTAGTAGGAGTTTGGGAAGCAAAAACCCTAGTAAGATGAGCATACTCATTAGCTAAAATAGTAATCTGAGGCTCAGATTGTAATTTGAGGCTCAGATAGTAACACATTGGAGTAGATAGAAGACCGTCTTGGGTAGCAACATTAGTATCTCTCTGACAAGATGTTTGTGAAGGTTTTCATTGCAACTTTCAATAGTTTTTCTTTAAGTGACCTAATTCTCCGCAGCCAAAGCAAACACGAGTCCCGCCATCTCAGCACCTCCTCTACCACCCCTAGTACCACTTCAACCACTTCGGATACTCTCACGCCTTGAGGTTGCACCTATCAATACTGAAGCATCACTTGACATAGCTCTCTTTGAAGATTCAACAGCAGAATCCCTATTCACATGAAGAAAGCGAGCACAAATATACAATTGAGTATGAATCACTTCATACTTCAAGTCTAACCCTGCAAGAAAATACTGTTCTTCCTGCATCTTTTTAACATCACTAGTTATAGGAGACAATGTTCTTTTCTCATCAAAAGCTTGTTTCACATCCCTATACTATTCAAAAGGAGATCTTCCCTTTCGATCAGCACTATAAAACACTTTGCATCAAGTTATGCATAAGAGATATATCCTGCTTGCTTCCATACAAAAGCTCAGCATACTTCCACAATTATTTCATTGTATTACAATGATTAAATATCATGGCTACTAAATTATCTGAAATCCTTTCAATCTGGTTGAAGAGTTTATACTTCGCCATTTTTTTCATGATCTAACCTCAATTTTAGCCAAGTGGATCTTTAGTTAGATGATCCAATAAATCTTGACTTGTCAAATATCTCATAATTGTCCTTACCTATAGAAAATAATTCTCCCACCCAAATAATAATCTATGTGTGATTCTAGATGAAGATGCAATGACTTCTATAACTATCTTCTTCTCACTATTACTCTCAGCCATCTCATACAATAGCAAAATATCCACTAATGAAGTGATTCGATAAATGGCACACCACAATATCAATGAGCAGCACACATGAACACTTATTCCCATGAATAGCGCCAGTGAATAGTGCCGTGTGAATATTGCCCCATGAACTATGCTTGCGTGACCAATGACTGTGTGATCAACTCTCTATCTAGTGCAAATCACCCCTGGCTTGCATCCCACAAACATTCACGACCATATCTAGGTCGTATCCTTGCATATACCTGCAACAACCACCTTGGTTGCACTAGAAGAAGAAAGTGGAAAGACACGGATAATTGTTCAAAGTCTTCAATCTGCATGACTAAAGAAGTAAAGAAGAAGAGAAGGATCAAAGAGAGTAGAAATATATTTTGAGATTTTTTTTTCCCCTTTGATAGGTTAACCTAGCTTTGACACCACATTGAGAGAGAAATAGAAAGTAATGTCTAACAGAGCCGTACACAATGTTGTGTAAGGCATGCCTATTATATACATGTGTTTGGGGTTTACAAAATAAGCAAAATGACTAAAATATTCTTATGCACATAAAGTACTAATTCATAACGCAAATGAAAGATCCCGCTAAATTGAATTGGGTCCATTAATCGAAAAAAATGTGAGAATATGTGATCACTCTCAATATCTTTCTCAATTCGAAAGTCAAGGATTCGAATTGAGGTCCTCTAATTGGTTCCTCCTAAATTGCATTGGTTTACTTCAAAGAATTTATTTCAATTGAAACTTGGTTATTCACCATGTACGAGGATCCCCTCTAAGCATCCACGGGTGAATGGCTATAGCATCCAATCATAATTGGCGAATTCATTGGTTCAATTCCTACTAGATGCATACCAATAGGACCTCCAATACATTCGTTGGAATTGGCTGTATATAAGTTGAATCTTATCATCCATACATAATGAATTGATGTGCTATATTCATATTATAATATATGAACACTGATAACTAGCGTTCTTACTAAGACTGAAGAAAATAGATTTCTGGATGGAATCGATTATACATTGTTTACAAACAAAACCACTCGGTTATTAAGGAAAATTCAATATACTTCTAAAGTCAAATTCGGATCAACTAGGACAAAAATAAAGCATTGGATAATAAAAGAAGAATATCTAGAAATTTAACAAAAATAAAGCATTGGGTCAAAAAAGAAGAAATCTAGAAATTTAACAAAAACTACGCATACAGATTAGTGCAAGCAATTTGTAACAGGAAAAAAGAAATCTAGAAAGTTAACAAAAATTACATATATTATTGAAAGGACATCACAATGTATTAATAATCCTGTAATTGAACAGTAGTAAGAAGTTTCATGCAGCCAGCGCAGCAGTTACTAAAAATGCAAAAGGAAAACTCACTTGTCACGATTCCTTATCAATGTACTAGCAAGCCATCCAGAACAAAGTGTTTCCTTTAGGTATGTCGGAGATACTGTGCTGAAAATTCAAAGAAGAAACAAATTCAAAATAGTGATTAACATCCTTGTGTGTGTATATGCTCGTGTATTTGCCAGAGTGTTACAATAATAAACCTATCCCTTGATGGATAATGGCTTACAATTTTTTTGCAAACAAACAGTGGTTACTGTAACTGGAAATTTTCATGATTGCATTTAAATTTAAGTAATCATTTCTAGAATGCCATGAAATAATCAATGTATAATTCGAATCAACAGCCCAGCAATATGTTGAGATCACAAACTAAGAGAAACACCCTCAATAGTCCTCCTTCTTAATGGGCTATTGCACCCAGTGGGTTTTAATCTCCGTCAATTACTTTACTCACAAATTTCAGGGATGTTGACTAGGGAGCTCCATATGCTATCTTCATCATTCTGGCTAACTTAATATTGTTCATACTGGCCAGAGGACTCTAGCTAGCTTAATATTGTTCATACTGGCTAGAGAACTCTAGTTTAATCATAATAAAGTTTTCATGTAGGTAAATGGCAACATAAACAGTCATGAACTGGTATCCATAGTTCTTGTACAAGAAAGATGACATTCCATAAATAAAAAATAACTAATAATTCGTTAAGGACTAATCCGAAGCAAAATAGCATCATGATTTTCTGGAGCAACTAATACAAACACCATCGAATTTAGTTCCAACGCAAGCAATAATACCCAGTTGCTGAGTACAAAATCGAGCCCCAATTTTTCCTTATAATATTGTTGTTTCTAATATCCAAAGAAAATCTAAGAATAATGATTGATAACTGCAACATTCAAAATCATTTCACTTAAAATACTATTTGCACGGTAGTAGTTTGTCCTTCATGTCCAATGATTACTTTGTATCCAATAATCAACATTATATATAAAGAAGGATGTGATTTCATGTGGTCGAAAATACACAAGCATACATTCAATGTGGTCTCATGGTGCTTAAGCATCTGCACGCAAGTAAATCAGTAGATCAATTAGAGCAGTGGTCACACATTCATCAAGCATTGAACAGTAAATTCATAAAACATTTAACTTTTAGAGATGCAACTACATAAAATATCTATCAGATAAGCCATTTTCCTTTATTCACTTTGAGAACGTGTAGTAATCAATTGCATGTATTACTAAGCACACTTCTTGTATCAGAATAGCCTTGTTACTAATGAATATACTTGGTTAATTTAGTTTGACAGATTTAATGGCTCGCATGTTAAGAAATGGACACAAAGCAGTACCCTGACAAAAACATAACCTAATTAAGAAAGTCAAATGTGGTGAATTAATTGGTTGAAATAAAGCAAGTTCACGTGGGCATGTGTGTATACAGAGAAAAACATGAGCGTGCATAACAGACAAGAAGTAGATCTATATGTGAAGAATGTGCATCGTGTTAAAATCCACATTTGGAAGACTTCATATTCAATAGCAAAATTTAAAAGCCATTGCAGAAACTGTATTTGCTCTATGTTAATTAAGTAAATCCCCAATTTAATCCAAGAAAGCTCCAGTCAGAATACCAAACACATATCTTGTGGCACTGCCCGTTCAATCCAGGCCAAGTGCATAATTTATGTGATACATGTGAAGGTACAGACATAACATTTTTCTTCCTTAAGAAAATGGAAACTATTAAAATTAAGATGTACGCGATTGAAAGATTTCCACAACAAATATCCTACCTACAGCACGGAGAATATAAATAGCTATTTAATCCAAAGCAAGCACAAGTTTTCTCAAACATTCGGAATCCAACTAACACCATTTGAAAAGCAGTAGGCTTTCTGTCTTTCCAAACTAAGCTACGGACCTCTATCCTTGATGCCTACTAGCTGAGAAAGCGCAGCTTTTTTGTTATTTACACTTAACCATTATATACTATGCTAATCCTATAGCACGCTAGATGCATACAAGGTACTGATGGAACAAATACAAGTGGATACCTATCTAATAAACCTTCATTAAAGACTTTCTCCTAGCTACCTGAGCCAACTGAACTTTCCTACTCTCTTGTGTAAAGTTGGAGGATGATTCAACATCATCAATTTAATACTCTTATAGAAATAAAAATTAGTAACATTCACCAAATAACAAAAGGAGATCACTTCCTCAAGTGCCTGATATCTCAAGAGCAAGTCCAATAAAGATGCACAACATATTCTCTTAGAAAGGCTTTCTATCCCTCTGATAGAGTTGCAAGTTCATCTTTCTTGAAGGACCAACGCTGATTTGGAAAACATCCCATGATTATGTCCTCTCATCTTGACATTGTATTCCACTTTATTCTTTATCATATAATCTAGCAAAGCATCCTCAAACCTGAACATTAGTCTTCAAAGTGGGAGGACTTTTCCACAATGGTCAACTTATTTTCATTAATTCCTACTTTTGGAATGACATCATGATTGCATCTTAATCAGTGGCCATAGATATATTCTAGATACATCTATCCTTATCAAGAACTATTCCAAACGTTAAGACATAATTGAAGTATATTACATTTTGTTTAGTACCTATCAAACTTTCACCTGACAACTTTAATTGGAGTAATTGGTTAATATTTCACTATTACGAGTGAATTTGACTCCATTATTCCCTAAGCATCTTGTATCTGCATTTTCTCATTTTCTTTCTTAGCAATTTTGTAGAGCATAATAACAGCACCTTTTTTACGTCGGACCACTTTGCTTCCACCAAGAAAAAGGGAAAAAAATCAGTAGCACCTGACACTTTTTGCCCTTAAATTGTCTTCTATTTTTTTTTTCCCCTTAAACAAGCATATAGCACCTTTCACTTTGTTTTACAATGCTTAATCTCATTCAAGATCTAGTCTCCAGTTTCTTCATGTTTGTTATGTCTGTGATTTGTCAATCTCAACAAAGACTACAACATATTATCTGCAATTTGATTCACTTCCCAAAAGCTGTGGCCTTCAGATGTGTAAGCCCACAGATGTGTTAATATGTGCAAGTAGTAAATGTATGTATACCAACAGGAAAATGATCATAAATGTAGCTCAACATACACAGCAGCATTGCTGTAGACGATGCCGCCTTTCAATAAGCTTAGCCTCTCAGGATTATGGCCAATTGTTCGATCATCAATAGCCTGCGATTTTGTAAGTTAAAAGGTAATTTTTTAGGCTCCAGACTTTTATTTCTTAGTCTTTGGAATAAAAAACATGTAATTACAACTAAAATTCATTGACACCAGCTACTGTTTATACAGTCATTAATGTTGCAGCTTGGTGCATTTCCCTGCATGGAAGGTAATAACATACTTTATCCGAAAGGGTATCTTTAAATTAAAATTTTACGGTAGATAAAGAACTGGTAAAGTGGACGATTATATATACACATGAAACTACATACTGAACAAACTACACACAGAAATAAACAGTTTAAATAGCTCACCTTGTCTTCAATTGCATATACAGATCCATCAAGACCACACTTGCTGAGTTGTTCTTGCCTGCCAAGGAAACTACAAACATAAGAGGTACCTACAAAATTTTCCACTACTTGCCTCTTCTCTTCAATTTGAGCTTTTCTTTTGTGCTGTCTGTTGAGCAGGTGAGATTGTTGACTCAATACTTAATGATAAAGAAGAGTAGGTATATACTTTGGGGTCGCCATAAATGAGATTATGGTAAACTTGATAAACATGTTTCTGGATTTACTTAAGTAATGAAAAAAGAATTACTGGAAATCTTAAAAGTGATTAATCGTACATAAGTAACTTCTGCTAAAGCATCATTAAATGTGGAGTAGCTCTTGCACTTGAAAAAGTAAAGAAGAGTAAGCTTATTGGTTCAAACATTTACTTGGTCAAATTCCAAAATTTAAGTGACACAAAACCAAAGAAAGAAAAAAGAAAAAAGTAGAGGAAGGACAAAGTGGAAGCAGAGTACCTGCATTCTCCGTAGTGCTCCATGTTGTGGATTGTTAACACTATCCTTGGTTTCTACAAATAAAAGAATAAACATGAGTAAAAACACGATATCTAGAGATAATCAAGTAACTGCTACAGCAAGCAAGGGGCTGTAGTTCATGCCTTGAGTGAGAGATAATGGTACATGTCCCAGTAAAGGAGGGGTAACACACCAGTCTGCCATTCGTGGACATGAATGACATCAGGTTGTGTTCTGGTTACCTGCAAAAGAAGCTTCTAATCTTTCATTTTGATGGCAGCCAGCACTCAAAGCTGACAAATGATAGCATTTTGACATAAAAACAATTGAAAAAACAGTTGTTGAACTACTTGAAAGGACTATATGCAGTTGTTATGGGTGGTTAAATTAATTCTCATCCTATTACAAGTCAAGTAGTTGGTGCAAGCTACACTTTCCCTTGCTTTCTGTCATAGGAGTACATCACAAGATAATTTTACTAGCTAGGGTGTTCAAAATGTGTACGAGTACATGATACATACTTATGCATGATGTACCATAGATTGGCTAGCTAGGAGGATAAACATGTGAACCTGTTTGTATGTGTAGGTTTTTTAGTGTTTATGTATGTCTATAGAGATATTTCTCTTCTTTTGCTTTAAGTTTAGAAGGTTGATTGGAAATCTCAATCTGGTTATTTATCCTCATTATATTTCTACTTATCAGCACTGAACCTGCATCCATTCAAGACAAGCACGACTGAAGAATAAATATGCCTCGAGCTCGTCATATGATCCTCCATATACACTCCGTCCCTTAAAGAAGTGATTGGATGGCTCAATTAGAATCACGGGGATGCCTGAAACTTCCCCTCTATATGCATTTGTAGGTACCCAGTTTCCACTGAAAAATGAATCATATGTATTGATCAACACCAAATCATTGATACAATGCCTCTGTATGCACTCATAGAAAGGAAGCATGACATCCACTTTATGACCACGTTTCAAGCATGCGCGAGCAAGACCAGTTACAACATCGCCAAGACCTCCAACTTTTGCAATGGGTGCCATTTCGGCTGTCACATGAAAAATGTGAAGAAGATCAGGATCCTTCTCCACATTACCAGAATCGTCAGATCTCATGTCCCATGATGGGAATTTTTTTTGCCAAAATGGGACATCATCATCAGGAGAAGGCCAGACTAGATTTTCAAATTTCGATTTATTTGTTGAATCTTCCAAGTCTGCAGCACCAACCTGAAAGACTCAGACTAAGATTAAGAGATCGTCAAAGAAATCAAGACCAGAACAAAGACCAAATTACGACATTAGTCAGTAATACTGATTTACATTATACGTTATTATTGAATCAAGGTTGAACACAGGTCACAACCCTCTTCTTTATATATTGTAATATCTGTAAACACGAATTCACCTATTTGCCTCTCCCCCTCCCTGTTTTCCAAAGGTCACAACCAGAAACTGATGGCAATAATCCACGGAAACATCCAGATGCTCCTCTTTCTTAGGCAATTATCGCAATGAAAGGCCAACGTTGATATTTGAACTCAAGAAATTACAATCATAACTGCTAAAGCTTTAATTTAAAATCCAAGAATTATCAAAATCAACCATATTGAACTTTTATTCAGGGAAAAGAATTTGTTAGAGAACTAAAGCCAAAGGAGAGTACGCTTGCAGCCAATATGTTATCAACTTTAACAGAAGTATTCATTAAAAATATCGAACACATTTCGAACTTTCCAACAATAAATTAGTGTGGCGAATCAAAAAAAGGAAAAGCCTCAAGATTTTATTGTGAATTGCTTCTTAAACCAGGCAAGAATAAAGCAACAAAATCTCTTTTTTTTTTCCCCTTCACAACTAAAGAAAATCGAAGTGTGTTTTCAACCAAATAAAAAAAAATGCATTTATTTGTAAAAATCTCAAAAGGGATCTGTCTATAACAGACAAAAATTTTGGATTTTTACCAACCTGAGCAGCAGAAGCATTGCAAAGAAGAACTGGGGTCCTCAAATTACGTGAGCATGAATACAAGAAGTGATTCTTGCATGGCTTCAAGTTCTTATTCTTCTTAATCACAGAAGAGCAGTAATGAATAGAATCAGTGACACTACTAGTTGGGTAATGGAAACAGGGAGAATGAGGATGACAAGCAGCTTTTGAGTGTCATAGTTGAAGCACTACTACGACCAGGAAGATCCAAATTCATCATCATATAATCTTAGTACTGCAACGGTTTTTGTACTTATATGCAATTCTTGCGTCTGTAAATTATGAATGGTCACAGTGAAGCAAATTGGGAGGTGGGGTGGGGAGGAGTTTTATGGGGATGGGTTCTAGAACGGGAATATCTGAGGAATCAGAGATCTTCTAATTTGCACTGAAATTTGCAAAAATACCAATGCGACCACTGGCGGACTTGGATGTAGGCAATGCCATTGTTCCATTTCGAACCGGGAATTAGATCGGACCAAACCATATTTGAACCGGATCAGAACCAGAACTAGACCGTCAAGGAACCTTAAGTAAAGGTTCTTGTTCTCAAAAAATAGACCGAAACTAGAATTGTCGATTTTGAATCCATTAAAAATAAATAGAAAAGTAAAACAGTCAAAGTCAAAGCTCACTTGAAGACCAAGACCAAAAGTATTTCTTTCTAAAAAGAAACAGCAATTTAGCTACGATTAAGTCTTTGCAAAATGCAACAGCAAGATAAATAACCTCTTTTGTTGTAAGTCGTTGCAAGTAATGGATGTCATTCCAAATGCAACAGCCTTTTTTTCTTTATTTACAATTTTGTTACTAATTTTTTTTTATAAATATTTCTTAACTATTATTTTCTCCCACACCAAAATTTATCTTCTCTTTTCTATCTCTAATACTCTCAATTCCTTCATTTACTTTCTAATTTTTGTACTTCTTTTCAAATTTTCTTGCTCTCAATTTATTTATATTCTACTATTTACTTAATTCATCCAATGATATAATTTTAAGTATTAGATTATTATTTATAAATTTTTTTCTTTTTACTCATTTATTGTCAAATAGAAGTTTTGGTGGTGGTAGCTCGTCATCAAAATCAACAATCAAGAGCAAAATATTTTTCGTAATATCAGCCTAAATGAAATATTCAATATTAATGATGTTGATATTCCTATTTAAGAAAATGAACACATGAAGATAATTCTTGAGGAGCAAACAATTAATACCAGAAAAAAAAAATAATAGAGCGCCTAAGTTTGAGATCTTCATGAAGCGCTCCACAGAAGTTGATATAAACAGTGAAACTCAAGTAAGATGCAATTATTATAAAATATGTTATCAATATAAAACGAGAGATGGCTATAGAAAGTATCACAAACATATGAAAAAGTGTTATCCTCAAGAATATGACATCGACAAAAACAACAATAAATTACTAGGTTTGCTACTTCTAACCTTTATAAGGTGTGATTATGGTTCCACCTTTTTAAAGAACCAAGACCATCCTAAGGACCATCTTATATGATGCAGTTTTGATTTTACCTTTTTTAAAGAAGCAGAACTATTTGTTATGGAACTATAACCGGCAGTTCTAGAACCGTGACCATGCCTACTTGGATAAGGGACAAGATTTTTACATATATTTTGTCTATTATTTTACCAATGGAGTTATAAAATGAGTTAGATGAGCACTGTAATACCCAATATTAGTAAAGGGCAAAAAGGTCATTTGACCTAAAAAAAAAAAAAAAAAAAAAAAAAAAAGAGAAAAGTGAGTCGGTGGGATTTTTCCCACAAAAGTCAGCAAGACTTCTGCAGCAAAAAGGAGGGAAGCAGCGAGAAAGAAGAAGAAAGAAAAGAGAGAAGAAAGAAAGAAAAGAAAAGAGAGAAGAAAGAAAAGAAAGAGAGAAGAAGGAGAAGGAAGGGGAAGAAGAAAGAGGAGGTCCGGCCAGCAGGAGAGAGAGAGAGAGAGAGAGAGAGAGAGAGAGAGAGAGAGAGAGAGAGAGAGAGAGAGAAGAAGAGAAGTAGGGAAGAAAAAAAAAAGGAAGAAAAAGAGGAAAATTTGGATTTAGCTAGATAAGGTAAATTTTTATGCTTTAATCTTGTTTATTAAATAGATTATGATAAGTATGTGATGTTTTTGGTAGAAATAATAGCATGCATGGAATAGAAATTGAGTAGATAGAATTTTAGAGTTTAAGAAATTTTAGGAAAATTTAGAGAAAAATGAATTTCTTGGTATATCTAGAGTTAATAGTTTTATTATGGTGTTAATTTCTAGTAAGAGGAGGAAAAGTTGATTTGAGAAAGTTAAAATTGAGATTTGATTATGGTTTAGGCCGTGTAAGATGGGGAAGTGATTGAGTTAAGCCTTGGGGCTAGATTAAAGTTAGAATATTATTTTTCTAATATATTTTTAGTGGTTAATTTTGATGGTTATGTTATATAATAGATTCAAGAGAGCAAGTGGCGGAGGAAACCGCTTAAGAAGGAGACTCTACTACGAGATTTTGGTATATAGCCTAATTGAGGTAAGTGTAATACATATTATGAATCACTAGTACTATGTATTGCTTGCAAAACATTTTGTGAGTATTTTAAAGTATGCAAATTGTATAAATTGAAATTGATATACATATTTATTGTTAAATGGTTGTACTTTGAGAGAATGCATACAAAATAGTTTATTTTGTAAATGAAAGCTTAAATGAGATTGCAAAGTATTTAAAAGTTGTCGATTTATGTTGAGTTATGAGATAACGCATTTGGCATATTTCGAAGTTTATTTTCATATATTGTTACGATTTTGACATAAAGATTGAGAAAGAAAATGATTGTTTATGACAATGATTTTTGTCAAATAAAGTTGAAAGAATTTTGGTTGTGAAAATGATTTAGAGGTAACTCTGTGCAGAGCTAACTAAAACTAACAGGGTTATTGTTAGTCTGGGTGCACCTAGTATATGCCGGCTAGGGAATGTCCGCAGTGATTCCCTCCCTTCGCGGGATAGTATACCCTTCGGGGGATAGCCCTTCGGGGAACAGCCCTTCGGGGAACAGAGACAGATACCCTTCGGGGGATAGCCCTTCGGGGACAGAGTTACCCTTCGGGGGATAGTAGGTTCTGCATAGTTGCTGACTTCGAGAAATAACAAAAGTTGTTTATGAAACTAAAAATGTGATTTTATTGAATGTTTTATGTCATATATGATGATTATACGGTTTTTCTGCCAAAAGTGTAATTTTGAGTAAATTGTTTAAAATATTTTACAATATGTATTATGCTTACTGAGTGTAAAAAACTCACCCCTCAATATTTTTCAGTATTTTGTAGAAAGTGCAGAAGTTAGAACAAAAAGGAGAACCTCATAGCCACCCAATTCAGAGGTATTACCCGGTTATTTTTGTTGTTCCGGGTATAGGATCGTACAAGTATTATTGTAGCACTTGTGGCCATGTAGTATATTATTTGGTATTGTAAATGTTATTTTTGGAATAGTTGCTCCGTTGGTTGTAAGTTATGAATGTTGGGATATTTATATGAAATATATGAAATTCTTGTGGGCATATCTCTTTATGATTGAAATGGATGATTGATGGCTTGTGAATGAGGTGATATAGTGTATTGTGAATGTATTGGAATTGTTTGGGTTGGCTGAAATTTTGTGCAGGTATTTTTAAATTTTTGGGAAAGGTCCAAATACAGAGGAGATGCTGCCGAAATTTCGGTAGAATTAAAGGAAAGTTAGGCTTACGTGGTTTGGGGCGGTTTATTCCACCTCGAACTACGTGCCGGTCATGGCCTTTAGGTTCGGGTCGTGACAAAGTTGGTATCAGAGCAACGGTTATGGGATTGTGATTATTTTTATAAGATTGAATTAATAAGTTATAGAATTAGTCTATTGTCTTAAACCACGGAGCTATAGGCTTTAACTTGTCATGGAATATTTATTATATCTTAATTTATGCCAGTGATTATTATTGTTTAAGTTAAGCATATATATATATGTTGCTTGTAGAAATGATAATAATTATGTTATTTGCTATTAAAGATGGCGAGATCAACTAGCGGCCGAGGCAGCGGCCGAGGCAGTAGGGGTGGAAGAACCCCAAATGCAGGCCGTGGCAGGGGTGGTAGAGCCCTAACTATGGAACGTGGTAGGGGTGAAAGAGCTCCAAGCAGAGGCCGTGGTAGGGGTGATAGAGCCCCAAGTGCAGGCCGCGGCAGGGGCGGCAGGGTCCCACAGGCAACTCCTAATATAGCTATTCCTCATGTTACATGGGGTAGCAGACGTAGTAGACGGAATTTCACATCAGGTGAAAGAGAGACAGAAGCAGAAAGAGAGACAGAAGGAGAAAGAGAGACAGAGGCAGAGAGGGAGACAGAGATAGAGAGGGAGGTTGAGTCCGCAGCCACTCCAGGGCCACAGGATGTTATCCAAAGTTTGAACTTGTTGACACAAATTGTGGCCAGGCATGATAGATTACATGCCCAAACAGAGAGTGCACCATCCTCGTTGCGTGCTAAAGAGGATGAGGTGCCATTATCTGAATTTTTAAAGCTTAAACCGCCTGAGTTTGAGGGGAAAACAGATGAAGATCCTTATTCATTTTTAGAGGAGATTGACTCTAGATGTAGGGCAATGGGATGTAGCTCTCAGAAAGCAGTTCAATTGGTCGAGTTTCGTCTGATTGGAACGGCCAAGCGATGGTTCAAGATGGATAGAGTACCTAATTGGACATGGGAGGAGTTTAGTAAAGCTTTTATGGATAGATTTTTGCCTGAGAGCGTTAGAGATCAGAAAGCGATGGAGTTCGAAAGATTGAAACAAGATCCTTCCATGACCGTTAGTGAGTACGATGAACGGTTTGTGGAGTTGAGTAGATATGCTCCCTACTTGGTTAGTACTGAGAAGTTGAAGAGATCACGATTTATAAAAGGTTTGGTGCCGCGACTCCGTGATCATTTGCTTTCTGCTAGAGTCACTACGTACGGAGAGGCTGTTGAATGTGCCCGACAGTTAGAGATGTCACGAATGGATAGTTTGGGAGAACAACAGTCTCGACCGAAAAAGAGCAAAAGCACAGGACAATTCAGTGGCCAGCAAAGTCGTGGCATTGTTACTGGCGGGACTGAGTAGGGGTTCAGGTCATCAAAGCCAAGTAGGTCAACAAGGTTCTCAAAGAGAAGTTAAGAGTCAAAGATCTACAAGTTATAGCCAGCAAGGATCCAGTCAGACTGGACAGGGTACCCGTCCTTCTACCCCGTGCTCCATATGTAATAGGATGCATCGGGGCACGTGCAGAGTTGGACAGAACGTATGCTATCGTTGCGGTCAAGAAGGGCATTTTGCCAGAGAGTGTCCGTCGTTCTTATTACGACAAGGCTCTACACAGAGGCAGGCATCTGTAGCTTCTGCTCCGAGTCATACTGTAGACCAGATGGAGGGAACCAGTGGACGAGGCTCAGGAGGTAGAGGTTTTGGAGGTAGAGGATTGATGCAAGCTGGTAGAGGTCAGCCAAATGCAGGTAGAGGTCAAAATACGGGGGCTCAAAGTTCTGTTGGGCGTGGACAGGCGAGAGTGTATGCCTTGACTAGACAGGATGCTCAGGCCTCTAATGCTGTGGTGTCAGGTACACTTTCTGTTAATTCTTTTGATGCACGAGTATTATTTGATACCGGGGCTACTCACTCATTTATATCCCCATTTTTGGCTAAGAGGTTGAGTAGACAGTCAGAAAAGTTAGATGAGCCTTTGGTGGTGTCCACTCCAACAGGAGAGAAGTATAGAGGTGAATTCCATATACCGATCTTGTGGGGTTAAGATAGGAAATAAAGATCTTCCAGCGGATCTCCTATTGTTCGGAGTAGTGGATTTCGATGTGATATTAGGAATGGATTGGTTGTCTCAATATTATGCTTCCCTAGATTGTAATAAGAAGATAGTGAACTTTAATCTTCCCGGCGAGTTAGAGTTTCAAGTTTCAGGGAGACAGAAGTTTAGTTCCTTATAATTTCGTGTCAATGCTCAATGCTAGGACGCATGTTGCATAAAGGATGCTGTGGTTATCTAGCTTTTGTTAGAGATGTGAACTCTCCGGAACCAAAGATGGAAGATGTACCGGTAGTGAGTGAATTTCTAGATGTGTTTCCCGAGGATTTGCCAGGATTACCTCCAGAAAGGGAAATAGAGTTTTGCATAGATGTAGTGCCTGGAACTGAGCCAATCTCAATACCACCTTATAGAATGGCACCAGCTGAGCTTAAGGAGCTTAAGGAGCAATTACAAGATCTGCTTGATAAAGGATTCATCAGGCCTAGTGTGTCACCTTGGGGTGCACCAGTGTTGTTTGTAAAGAAGAAAGATGGGTCTCTACGGCTATGTATTGACTATAGGCAATTGAATAAGGTCACAATTCGCAATAAGGTACCCACTGCCTAGAATTGATGACTTGTTTGATCAGTTGCAAGGGTCTCAATATTTTTCTAAGATAGACTTGAGATCAGGATATCATCAGTTACGTATAAGGAATGATGATATTCCAAAGACGGCGTTCAGGACTAGATATGGACACTATGAGTTTCTCGTGATGTCTTTTGGACTCACTAATGCTCCGGCAGCCTTTATGGATCTTATGAACAGAGTGTTCAAGCCATTTCCTCGATACTTTTGTAATAGTGTTCATTGATGATATTTTGGTCTATTCTAGGAGCAAAGAAGACCATGAGCAACATTTACGCATAGTACTTCAGACTTTGAGGGAGCATCAATTGTATGCTCAAGTTTTCTAAATGTGAATTTTGGTTAGATAGTGTGGGATTTCTTGGGCATATAGTGTCAAAGGATGGAATAAAGGTTGATCCAAAGAAGATTGAAGCAGTTACACATTGGCCGAGACCAACGTCAGCCTACGGAGATTCGTAGTTTTCTTGGGTTAGCCGGTTATTATAGGCGTTTTGTGGAGAATTTTTCGCGGATTGCTGCCCCGCTGACGAGATTAACTCAAAAGAATGTAAAATTTGAATGGACTGATGCATGTGAGCAGAGTTTTCAGGAGCTTAAGACTCGTTTGACTACAGCTCCAGTATTAGCACTACCTTCAGGTTCTGGTGGATATGTGGTTTACTGTGATGCTTCAAGAGTTGGT
Source organism: Mitragyna speciosa (assembly GCA_024721245.1). Classification (NCBI taxonomy): domain Eukaryota; kingdom Viridiplantae; phylum Streptophyta; class Magnoliopsida; order Gentianales; family Rubiaceae; genus Mitragyna; species Mitragyna speciosa. The sequence continues at coordinate 23,019 of JAMWEH010000137.1, read as the reverse complement.
TTAGGGTGCGTAGTTGATGCAACATGGAAAAGTTATGGCTTATGCTTCTCGTCAGTTAAAGAAGCACGAGCAGAATTATCCTACTCATGATTTAGAGATGGCAGCGATAGTATTTGCTTTGAAAATATGGCGACATTATTTGTATGGGGAGAAATGTGAGATTTACACAGACCATAAGAGTTTGAAGTACATATTTGAGCAAAGAGATTTAAATTTGAGGCAAAGGAGATGGATGGAGCTGCTAAAAGATTATGATTGCTCAATCTTATATCACTCTGGAAAAGCAAATGTGGTAGCAGATGCTTTGAGTAGGAAGTCAGTTGGGAGTTTAGCTCATATAGCAGTTGATAGAAGGCCATTAATTCAGGAGTTACAGGGGTTACATGATCAAGGGACTCAATTGGAGATTTGTGACAGTGGAGTATTATTAGCTCACATTAATGTGCGTCCAGTGCTTTTAGATCGAATCAAAGCAAATCAGGCTAAGGATGAGCAGTTAGAAAAGATTCGAGACGGAGTTGTTAAAGGTGATAATAAAGAGTTCAATATAGATGAAAATAATATACTTCGTTGTGGCAATAGGTTATGTGTTCCAAATGTGGAAGATTTGAGAAAAGAGATCATGGAAGAAGCACACCAGTCAGCCTATACGGTACATCCTGGTTCGACCAAAATGTATCAAGATTTGAAGAAAATATATTGGTGGAATGGGATGAAGAGAGACATTGCAGAATTTGTAGCTAAATGCCTAGTGTGCCAGCAGGTGAAATTTGAGCATCAAAAGCCTTCGGGTTTACTTCAAGAACTCCCTTTGCCAGAATGGAAATGGGAAAGAGTGACGATGGATTTCGTAGTTGGATTGCCCCGTACGAGGAAGGGTTATGATTCAATATGGGTAATTGTGGACAGGTTGACGAAGTCAGCTCACTTTATTCCAGTAAAGACTACCTATACAGTGGCTCAGTATGCTCAGTTGTATATTGACAAGGTAGTGAGTCTTCACGGGGTACCAGTGTCTATAGTATCGGATAGGGGCACTCAATTCACATCACAGTTTTGGAGGAAACTTCAGGAGGCCTTAGGAACTCGACTCGATTTTAGCACAGCTTTTCATCCTCAGACAGATGGTCAGTCCGAGCGAACCATTCAGACGTTAGAGGATATGTTGAGAGCATGTGTTATGGATTTCGGAGGTGATTGGGAGCAACATTTACCATTAATTGAGTTTGCCTACAATAACAGTTATCACTCGAGCATTGAGATGGCTCCATATGAGGCACTATATGGTAGAAAATGTCGGTCTCCTATTTGTTGGGAAGAAGTAGGAGATAGGAAGTTATTGGGTCCCGAAATTGTACAATTGACTACGGAGAAGGTAGCAGTGATTAGAGAGCGTCTTAAAGCGGCTCACAGTAGGCAGAAGAGTTATGCGGATGTGAGAAGAAAACATCTTGAATTTAGTGTTGGAGATCATGTATTTCTTAAGGTGTCGCCTATGAGAGGAATTATGAGATTTGGAAAGAAAGGAAAATTATCTCCTAGGTATATTGGACCATTTGAGGTGCTTGAGAGAATAGGAGCAGTGGCGTATAGGTTGGCCCTTCCACCGGATTTTTCTGGAGTTCACCCAGTATTTCATGTGTCTATGTTGAGGAAATACGTGGCAGATCCTTCGCATGTCATTGAACCACAAACAGTTGAGTTGAGTGAAGATTTCAGCTACGTAGAACAACCAATTGCAATTGTGGATCGTCAAACCAAAAAGCTCAGGCATAAAGAGATTCCTATGGTTAAAGTACAATGGAAAAATCATTCCATAAGAGAGAGTACGTGGGAGTTGGAGGAGGAGATGCGAGACAAATATCCAAGTTTATTCCCACATTCAGGTATGTAGTTATTTCAAATTCGAGGACGAATTTTTTTATTAGGGGGAGAGAATGTAATACCCAATATTAGTAAAGGGCAAAAAGGTCATTTGACCTAAAAAAAAAAAAAAAAAAAAAAAAGAGAAAAGTGAGTCGGTGGGATTTTTCCCACAAAAGTCAGCAAGACTTCTGCAGCAAAAAGGAGGGAAGCAGCGAGAAAGAAGAAGAAAGAAAAGAGAGAAGAAAGAAAGAAAAGAAAAGAGAGAAGAAAGAAAAGAAAGAGAGAAGAAGGAGAAGGAAGGGGAAGAAGAAAGAGGAGGTCCGGCCAGCAGGAGAGAGAGAGAGAGAGAGAGAGAGAGAGAGAGAAGAAGAGAAGTAGGGAAGAAAAAAAAAAGGAAGAAAAAGAGGAAAATTTGGATTTAGCTAGATAAGGTAAATTTTTATGCTTTAATCTTGTTTATTAAATAGATTATGATAAGTATGTGATGTTTTTGGTAGAAATAATAGCATGCATGGAATAGAAATTGAGTAGATAGAATTTTAGAGTTTAGAAAATTTTAGGAAATTTAGAGAAAAATAATTTTTTGGTATATCTAGAGTTAATAAGTTTTATTATGGTGTTAATTTCTAGTAAGAGGAGTGAAAAGTTGATTTGAGAAGTTAAAATTGAGATTTGATTATGGTTTAGGCCGTGTAAGATGGGGAAGTGATTGAGTTAAGCCTTGGGGCTAGATTAAAGTTAGAATATTATTTTTCTAATATATTTTTAGTGGTTAATTTTGATGGTTATGTTATATAATAGATTCAAGAGAGCAAGTGGCGGAGGAAACCGCTTAAGAAGGAGACTCTACTACGAGATTTTGGTATATAGCCTAATTGAGGTAAGTGTAATACATATTATGAATCACTAGTACCATGTATTGCTTGCAAAACATTTTGTGAGTATTTTAAAGTATGCAAATTGTATAAATTGAAATTGATATACATATTTATTGTTAGATGGTTGTACTTTGAGAGAATGCATACAAAATAGTTTATTTTGTAAATGAAAGCTTAAATGAGATTGCAAAGTATTTAAAAGTTGTCGATTTATGTTGAGTTATGAGATAACGCATTTGGCATATTTCGAAGTTTATTTTCATATATTGTTACGATTTTGACATAAAGATTGAGAAAGAAAATGATTGTTTATGACAATGATTTTTGTCAAATAAAGTTGAAAGAATTTTGGTTGTGAAAATGATTTAGAGGTAACTCTGTGCAGAGCTAACTAAAACTAACAGGGTTATTGTTAGTCTGGGTGCACCTAGTATATGCCGGCTAGGGAATGTCCGCAGTGATTCCCTCCCTTCGCGGGATAGTATACCCTTCGGGGGATAGCCCTTCGGGGAACAGCCCTTCGGGGAACAGAGACAGATACCCTTCGGGGGATAGCCCTTCGGGGACAGAGTTACCCTTCGGGGGATAGTAGGTTCTGCATAGTGCTGACTTCGAGAAATAACAAAAGTTGTTTATGAAACTATAAAAATGTGATTTTATTGAATGTTTTATGTCATATATGATGATTATACGGTTTTTCTGCCAAAAGTGTAATTTTGAGTAAATTGTTTAAAATATTTTACAATATGTATTATGCTTACTGAGTGTAAAAACTCACCCCTCAATATTTTTCAGTATTTTGTAGAAAGTGCAGAAGTTAGAACAAAAAGGAGAACCTCATAGCCACCCAATTCAGAGGTATTACCCGGTTATTTTTGTTGTTCCGGGTATAGGATCGTACAAGTATTATTGTAGCACTTGTGGCCATGTAGTATATTATTTGGTATTGTAAATGTTATTTTTGGAATAGTTGCTCCGTTGGTTGTAAGTTATGAATGTTGGGATATTTATATGAAATATATGAAATTCTTGTGGGCATATCTCTTTATGATTGAAATGGATGATTGATGGCTTGTGAATGAGGTGATATAGTGTATTGTGAATGTATTGGAATTGTTTGGGTTGGCTGAAATTTTGTGCAGGTATTTTTAAATTTTTGGGAAAGGTCCAAATACAGAGGAGATGCTGCCGAAATTTCGGTAGAATTAAAGGAAAGTTAGGCTTACGTGGTTTGGGGCGGTTTATTCCACCTCGAACTACGTGCCGGTCATGGCCTTTAGGTTCGGGTCGTGACAAGCACCCTTTGTCATTACACATTATCATGCTTTATATTGTAGTATTTTTTCATACCACAAAATTTACAAGTGAAATCGTAGATTTGATTTATGGAAGAATCTCCAAGATAGGGGATCTTTGGAATTGCTGTGGGTCTATATACATCTTAAATGTACAATTTTCATCTAGATCACCTTAAATAATTGCAGTGGGTCTACAAATCTTGAATATACAATTCCGATCTAGATCACCTTAAATGTGCAATTCCGATGTAGGTCACGTCAATATGCCCACGTGAAACTATAAACTTTGTAGTGGCACCCAATTCTAAACTTGTCTTAGGATAATTACTTTGCATGTGAAAAATTAGTTAGAAGGATGCACTTGGAGCTAAATAAATAAAGATAGCATAACTTTTTACTATTTATTATAAAAGGTATTTGTACGTACTTTTGTGCAAAATGTACTACTATTATTGACGAAAAAAAAAAGTATATTTCGTATGGAAAGAGTATAAATAATTTATATAATAATAAATAGTTAAAAATTATTCCCTCTTTGTTAAATAAGATACCAATTGCTCCCTTTTTAAAAATTTATCCTTTTTCGTTTCATCAACAAGGTTGAATGATTATTTTCAGACATTAAAATCCAACATAAATCATGCACCTTGATAATATTTTCTCGTTCAATTTTTAAAATCTTGGAATTGACACTATGTTTCGAGAAAACACTTCAATTGGAATGACTTCTCTGAAAAGAGAGATTATCTTGCGTATATTCTTCAAACTGGTTTTTACTATATGCGAATTTGCCCAAAAAAAAAAGAAAATGAATTTCTGATTAGTAAGTATACATTTTGTAAATTTTCTGTTACTTATATTTCACTTGGCAAAGTGTTATCAAAAGCAAGGATAAATGCCCAAATGGAGTTCATTACAAATATATATTTTTTTTGATACACAAGATTTTTATTTACGATCAATGAGAACACAAAAGGGATAGGGGAAGTAAATAATCATTCATGACATATGTGGATATAATTATTATAGAATTTAATCTGTTTTTCTTGTCTTTTTACTTGTGAAATCACTTCTAAATGCAAAAAAACAAAAAAAAAAAATCACAGCTATCAAGACACCTAGGTCATTATTTTAAGGTTCGTTTGGAATTGCAATGACTCATTTAAAAGTACTTTTATTACTAGTAGTTCTAAAGGAAGTGCCTGGCATGTTATTTAGAAGTACACCTTCATTGTTCATTAATATTCAGATTTTAAGATTTAAAAAATATTTCTATTTTGATTTTTGTTTAAATTAGTACTAGTATAATAGTCTAAAAAGCATTTCTTACACTCGATTCCAAACAGCATCTCATTATATGTAGGAATTTTATTTTTCATATTATCCTTTCCCATTCTTTTTTTTTTTTAATCTTTTGAAGAGGTAACCCTGTTTGAATTACTAGACTTTAACAAAAAAAATAAGAGAGTTATCAAAAAATATATTCTTACAAAACACTTTAACTTTGTGCACTTACTAAATAAAAAGTGATTTTTGAAGATATCTTGGGGGGAAAAAATTCAATCTGGCATTATTTTCAAAAAACGTGTTTTTTAGAAAAAAAATTTATTTTATCTCATACACACATAATTTTGAAAAAATCTCCAAAACTATTATAGTAATTTTTTTGAGAAAAAAAATCCTAAAAATAATCATTCAAACTAAACGAAAATTTGTCGGTCCGAATGGATTGAGTTCAGACCGACATTCTTGAGTTGATTGATTTTTTATTTACGATGCGTTTGACTTAATATCACATTGCTCGCCTTTCTTACGTCTTAAGAATCGTTCATTAAAAGTGATGCCAACTGCCTAAGCACCCTTGCGTGATTCTAAAGTTGGAATCAAAATGATTAAAGAGAATCAAATCTAACAGAATACAGATGAAAATTAAATATCCACCTTTATCCTTTGCTTGTTTTGCTAAAAGCTAGAACGTGGCTTCAAAAGTATAAAAGCAAGTTAAGAAAAAAGCTAGAACGGGGATGGATGGTCAATTCCTATTATGGCTTCAAAATTAAAATTTTTGATTGGAAAAAGAAACCCAATAGGATCAGTGGGACGGATGCATTTGTTAGAATGGCTGACTTGGATGTTGGCATCCGGCAATTAAATTTGCACGGATTGTATGGTAGTCATGAGGATTTTGACTGAATTATCATGCATTTTCTAACTCCATTCGAATGGGGGTTTTTTTTTTTTTTTTTTTTGAGTATTTTATACGAGATATTTGTTTTCAGAATTTTTAAACTTTTTAGAAAAATATGCGTGTGATACAAAGATATTTGGACGACTAGAATTTAAAAAAATAAAAAGTATTTTTAAAAAGCACTTCATCCAACCAGAACTAATTTAAATGAGATGTTTAGACTTTCTCTTATGTTCTATTAATATTTATATCCGGAAAATTCTTTAAGCTTTCTCCTCATATTACATAGACCTTTTCTAACAATGTTCCTAATAGACCTTTTATAACAAGGTTCTAATACCTAACTCAGCTTACAGAGACATTTTCTTGGATTCTCCCTTGCCAAATTACTAAAAAATAATTTGGAGGAGTCTTCCAGAAATATCGTAGTAAGTCTAAAAACTAGAATAGCAAACTTCATTAGCTATCAAGAGATTTCATAGTAATTCTAAAAACTAGAATAGCAAACCTCAATAGAAATCGACGTAAAATATCCTCCATAAATTGGTTGAAACATAATCGCACTCGCATAAATCAGCAGAACGTTTCTAATTACCCAAGCGAAAAAGTTAATAGGATCTTTTCCAAAATGCTGTCGGATATTTCTTGCAACTTAATGTATCTATTGGCAGCTGCTAAAAACATGTTAAAAGACGGATTACCAATCCTACACCCGTTACAGATTAAAAGATCAGGAAAATTCTCTCCTCAAACCTTCTCTGTTTAGATCATGGCCACCTGAATGCCTTAGGTTTGGATTTGAATGTGTAATCTGCAAAATGAAAAAGTCAGAAGACGCCCCACTTACGGAATGCAAACAACTAGTATCAGTACGTGCAAATATGACAAATTTGGCACTTCTGCTTACTGTGAATAACCCAAACAAATTCCACCGGCAAACCAGAAATGCAACACAAGGAGCGAGCAGCTGATGCTTTGGCTTTCCTTTCATTTGATAATTGTCACTTTCTTTAATTCCATATATCAAATAACCATGAAGACAAATACGGCCACACACACCAGACATACAGATCCCCATATAATCCCATGTTTTCTCAAATCATTAGACTAAAGGCTAAGAGATATTTAAGAGCACTGACAGCTTAATAAAACTCGAGGGCCATTGTATAGGAAGCAAATGGCTAAACAAGGCATGTATAAACATAGCAACATAGGCATGTATAAATACATATCAAACATCCTCTATCACCACTAATTAAACGTATTAAATCCATCAGTAAAGGGAGCCCCAAAAAAAACACAAAACAAGCAGTTCTTATCATAAATTTTCTCCCTTTTTCTATCTGAAGAAAGAAATTAAGCCTGATACATACAGAAACTGACATAGAATCAGTCTTTTTTTCCTTTTCTTTTTTTCCTTTCAATGCTTTACTCTGTTCTTACCACTTCTACAACTTTCTTCTCTGCATTAATCCATAGTCATAGGTTGACTCATGCAGCACCTGAAACGAGCCTTTCTGACAGTAGTCATGATCTCTGTCTCTGCAGCCTCAAGCATTCTAACCACCTCACTGAAAGGCGGCCTGACATCAGGATTAGCATCCCAACAACGTGTCATGATCTCACTGAGTACAGGCAGACAGTCATTTGGAATGCTTGGGCGGACACCCTTGTTTACAACAGCAAATGCCGCTTGTACAGCAGTCATGTTCTGGAATGGAAGCATCCCTGTGATCAGTTCCCACAGCACTATCCCAAAGCTATAGACATCAACTTTTTGTGTGTAAGGCCTATGCTGGATCATCTCCCTGCATATAAAGAGAAAAGTGCACTCAAGCAGCCCACAGTGAGATAAAATCAAGAACGTCACCTTTGATTATCACCTTTGATTATCTGAAGGAATAATAAGCTGAACATGTAATAATTTAGAAAAAAAGGACTGTTCTAATACAAATATCACTCCCGGGAACATAGGATTGCAAGTGTTTGTCTTTTTTCAATATGCAGCTACGTGAGGAACTATATAAAAAGCTCATTTACGTGTTCTATACATGTTTATCTGTATTCGATGGCATCACAATCAAATTCAGCAAAGCTAAATGGATAGAAATGTTAAATAACAATTATTCACGTGGCAAAAGAGTTCCAGCTTCTTCACTAATAGTTCCATAGACTAAAAAAAATCTCTATTAGTTACCACAAAAGAGACCTCTATTACTTATGACAATAAGAGATCTTTGTCACAGTTATTAAATACATTTTTTTGGCACTTTTCTAGAGAAAGATAAAAATTATCTAAAAAGGATCAGAAGCATTAAAGTTCGACCACATGATACAACGAGTCTCGCAATAAAAATTATAGGACCTGATTCTTCCCTTTGTTGTTATGCTCGTTTCTTATATAAGTTTACTCGGAGCAAGGTCTAAAGCATTCTTGATGTTTGCAGCCTAAAACATCACAAGAATTCTTCAAAACCTTCATGTTTCCATCAACACTGTATTTCATGTATGGCACAATATAATCTGCTGTCCAAAATAAGACACTTTTCAAAAAAAAATTTCTCAACTACAGGGATGATCATGAAGCAAGATATCTTTGTCACCTTGTTGGTAGACTATCACTCTTACCTAATCATTCAGTATCTTTTGAGCTATAAAAGTGCATTGAAAAAAGTTGTAGTATCATCCCTTGCCTAAGTCACATACATGACGACTAGAAACTAATCTTCATATCATGAGGTTATTTTGTATTGACTATAAAATGTGATGACAATGAGGAATTATAATGCTCTTAATCTTCAAACCAAGTCAAATGCTATGGATATCTAGAAAATCCTCGCATTTTGTGGGTGAAACCAATAACAGCAAAGAGCTATAATTGACAAAGTTATCCCTTATACTTGGGATACTAGCAAAACCAAAATCACTCTGGAAAAGCAAATTTGACACTTATTACAGTTCAATGCAATCTCTATCTTCAGCCAACTGAAGCAAAAATAAAACTAGAGAAAGAAACATAAAAACCCATCTAATTTGCATCAAACATGATCAGTGAACAATCAACATCCTGAGTAGCATGTAGAACAACATATAACCATATAAATCACAGGTTTGATTCCTCTAACCATTCCCTTAGGGTGCGTTTGGTTCATAGGATGATAGATCATTGGATACCTAATACCATGGTTGCTTTTGACGCACGGGATTAGTCATCCTATTTAACCGAAATAATCCCTTTCACATGCGATAAAATAACCCCATGGGGAAGGTGGGATTAGTTATCCCGGGATGAATTCTAGATGGGATAACAAAATTTTACACTAATTTGACCTACCACCACCACCACCACGTGGATTACCACTACCATCACCACCATGCCCTATAACCATCACCATCATGCACCACCACCACCACGACGATGCACCATTAACCATACCAAATTACGCCACCATCCATCACAATCGTCGAGCATGACTACCACAACCACCATGCATCACCACTGCCACCATCACAACCAAGCAACACCGCCACCACGCAATACCACTATCACTACCTTGCACTTGCACCACCACCAGCAGCGAACACCACCAGTACCACTACCTAGCACTTGCACCACCACCAGCAGCGAAGACCACCAGTACCACTACCATACAACACCACTACCACAATCACGACCATAAGGAAGAACCACCATCTATCACCATGCACCACTGCCATCGAGCACAACCACCACTACTACCACGCAACACCACCATCTAGAGCAGTGCCACCATCAAGCACCACCACTACTACCACGCAACACCACCATCCAGAGCACACCACCATCAAGCACCACCACTAGCACTACCATCCACCCCCCATCATGAAGCACCACAATTTTACCACCAAGCACCACATGACCAACTACTATCACCATTACCATTATCAAATAAAAATAATATTGTAAAGTTAAAGATATTTTGGTCAGTAAAATCAAGTTCTGATCTCCAACCATACACACTATAAAATTATTTCTTAAGATATCCCTTCAAACCCAGTATCAACCAAACACTAGCCAATAGTGACAATTAATTTGAGGATGACTCATCCAATCTAATCCAGACCATGAACCAAACAGACCCTTAGAAGACAAGACAATTTCACCTAAGCCCCCATGTAAACCTGCATTGGCAAGTGCATTTTGCAGTGAAAATGCCTTTCCAAGTGCACTGTGTAGAGCAGCCTTTCACCCACCTTCTTTCCAAATTGGGTCCTGATCAACTCCACACAAAGGCCGAAAAATGATGCATTCAAAATATAATTATATAAAGCACTAATTCCACTCGATTTGCCTTCTACTACAAATAATTATAAGCTTTGTATTTAATTCCTTAAGCATCTAAATCCTGCCCTACTTGGAGGTCCAAAGGAAAGCATAGAAGACGACGTACACATGCTAAATGTTGTAAATGCAAGTGAAGGGATCGACAATTAACAATCACAACTAACATTCAATTCCAATCAAAACTTTTTGCAAAAAGAAATTTGGTAAATCAGAGAACCAAGTTCAACCCAAATTCTATTAATAAACACTCAATATTGTCTTCCAAAAACCAGTAGAGACTGCCCATCATAATCTTTGAATTCTAAACCATCTGAGAACATATATGGTTCCGAAATTCTTTAAGTCCAAAGGGTTAAATCAATGAACCACCACAACCAAGTGATAAAGCCGAGTCTCAAAAGAACTTAGAAAGAAAAGGTAAGTCAAAAGCTTGGTATTTTTTATTAGGCATAAACAAAAAAAGAGAAGTAAATGAGAAACTGAAATAACATTATTTAGTTCATCATAACTAGCCAACTCATGTTGGTCTTTTGGATCTTTAAATTATGAGAAGTCCATAGTACAATTTGTCCTAGCTAGCCATATGTCATCATGACCACTAATTTGAGTGCACAAAAGCACATGTTCAAAGTTGTAGCCCAACAAGGTATCTTGATATAAAAGCAATTGTCAAACTTCAATAGAATCAATTATCAAAATTCTGCAATTTTCTTCTGTAGATCCTACATCTCATGCTATACACACACACACACACACACACACACATGCGTTAAGGATGGTGTTTTTCCTGAATCTAATTTCAGCAAATTTACAAATTACTCAACAAATAATCTAAAAATATCAGTTAGAACAGGAATAGATTAGACTAAAAAAGTCTCAAGTCAAAAGCATCGAATGAAGGGAGTTCTAGGAAATAAATGCATGCCAATTAATTTAAGTAAAAACGAAAATCACTTGAATTAATATGTTACACCCACTAAAGTAACATAGGTAATTTAATAGTTGAAGAAAGCTCAAAAGCTGAATACTCCTATTAAGTAAATGTCAAATAGAATAAGAACCTCAACAAATTAAGCAGCGAATTGTATCCATGAACTTCCAATGTTCCAACAAATTAAACAATGTATCTCATCCGTGAACTTCAAATGTTACAAGAGAATATAAACATCTAGGAATTACAATCCACATAATTTTCAGCATTGATTTTAAAAACTGCAATTTACCCAGATCCAACTCCACTGATTGGCAAATTTGAAAGTTGCGATATCCTTTGACAACCACATAAAACTAATGCCCAGAGATGTCCATCAACCAAAGTTCCAAATAAGAACTGGAGTAAACTATCCAAATAACACTTCAAAAGAAAAATCATTTGTCTGTAACTTTTCAAAATGACAGCTAGATAACCTCCATCACATCATTTATACCCATTTCTGTATTAAAAGTATCCATGTCTAAGAGGCAACTATATGCTATAATATAATTTTAAAATGCTGCCATACAAGATGCTAAAGAATTTTAAAAAATTCAAAACTATTAAAATGGAGATCGAACATAGTGATTCATAAATTTTCATCCAGCGGATATTTCCCCCACTCATAATCGCCACCGGGGTGCTTTTCTTTTCGTCAACTCCCTTTCTCTTATTTTCTGTGGTGGAAGAGAATAGATGCAATCTATAACACAAGATATAGACAAAAAAAAAAAAATCTACTCAGAAAATGTAGTTGTTAGAACAATGACAGCCATCCTTCCCGGTGTTACGCTTGTCACAATACAAAGTCTAATCTCTGCTGACTTCTAATGTCTTCAACATGACAAAAATATTAATACTCTGACCATCTTCAACACTACTTTCGTAAAACTTCCCAGGGTTGTTTAAACAGTGGTAGACGCACAATAAAAAAGATGCAACCATAAACAATAAGTAATTAAAGCAAGGGAAAGGTAATTTAAGGACATAAAAAATTAAGATTAAGACACTTACGGTGCCATCCAGCGGTATGTCCCTGTTTCTGGTGTCATTCCCTCAGTCTGCACTTCAATACGAGCAACACCAAAATCTGCAATCTTGATAGATTTATCAGCAGCAATTAGAAGATTGTCAGATTTCAGGTCGCGATGAATAAGGTTTAGGCCATGCACATATTCCATTCCCCTTGCCACATCCAAGGCCTGCTTTACTGCCAATTTCAACGGAACAGATCTGTTCTGACGCTTGGTCAAAAACTGTCGAACTGACCCCCCTTTTGCATATTCAGTAACAATACACCACACCATTGGTTTTCGACATGCACCGATGAAGCGAACAATGTTAGGATGCTTTAACCTTGCCAACATCATAACCTCCTGCTGAAATTGTTGCTCCATCAAATGTGCCCTCTCGAGATCATTCTCGGGCCTCTCCAGAAGCTTAATAGCCACATCCTCACCATTGTAAGTTCCCTTATAGAGCTTTCCAAATGCCCCTTGGGCAAATGCCGCTCCCATATTAAGCTTCCTCAAATCAATGGTCCACTCATCATAATTCTCAAGCCCCTCAGTAGGGAACCTAGGGTCCATCAATGCCTGAGCCAGTGCATCATCACTCAATCCATGAGACACTCTTCCACGATTGACACTAGCTGCAACAGAGTAGTTGTTGTTGACTCGCTTGAGGCCCTGATGGTTTAACATGCGAGTGTGGGAATCATTTGACCCTACACTGCTGTTGTCCATTGACATAGCAACAGATCCTCCCCCATTGCTCATCTGCAAGCTCCCATAGCTATCGATTGACATGTTTGAGCCCTCATTGAGCTTATGGTAAAAATTTTGTGACAGGCCATAATCATCATGGTTATTATTTAGGCCTATGATTCCAGTAAATTTTGGAGCCTCCAACATCCTTCAAAGTCAAATTCGTGGCACAAGAATTATGGTACAAGATTTTGACTTTAGAAGCTTTGATTGTTCTGCATGAGGAACTTCTAGCTCAAATTTTCACTCGGCAAAACCCTGCAATAAAAGCAATAATCAATAAAAAAGGCTTAAAAAAAAAAAACCGAATCTTGATCTTGGTTGTCCAGCAGGAACCAAACTCTATTACATGCCTAAACTGCAAAATAAAAGATCAATTTTGACAACCAAGTTTTGATTTCATGAATAACCGATTACAAGTGATCAATGTAAAATACATTTTCGTAGTAAAATTAAATCTTCAAACGAAAGAAAAATTAATTTTTATTCATAGGTGGTCCACAAAATACTAGAATTCATTTCTTTTAAGGTCAAAATATACCATAAAAAACCCAAGGCGGATTAATTACGGTTGTGTTAACTTCTTGCCTAAAATTGCCTTTTCAAAAATCAGTTAAAATCTAACTAATTCATAACAACCAAAAACTCAAAACTCCTCTTCTTCACCCGCTAAAAGTTTGCTTCCCCCCCCCCCCTTTTTGCTAAGTTAATTAAGTATAAATTTCCATTTTCAACGGCTAAAAACTCTTAACCTAAAGCTCTCCTACATTTATTCAACAGAAACTGCAACATATTAAAGCTAGTATAAACCTCAAAACCCTATCAATTAAACCAAAGAAAAAAAAATACCCAACTCTAAAACCCTTTTAAAATTAAACCACAAAATGCAAAATTAACACCGAAATGAAAAACAACATACACAAAGGACAACAAATTGATGAAATTTCCATGATCCAAGGTCAAAACCGAACAAATAACCCGAAAAAATACCTCGATCGAGACGGCTTGACTTTGCAATTCCGATGATAAAAGGATCGGTTCCACGAGAGTGAAGGGAAGTTACAATTTTACCCTTCCAATCACAGCTCTTCTCTTCTCTTCTTCGTCTAGCTTACCTTAGCTGGAGGAGAAACGACGACGTCTAGAAGAGAGCAAATAGTCTTGTACTACTATTACTCTTTTTCTCACGCAGTTTCTCACACACAAATACACGCAGAGAGAGAGAGAGAGAAATAAATGTAAGTTTTTGACAGAGAGATAAAAAGAAAGAGAGAGAGAACTATTCTTCTAACTGGTCTTCGTCTTTGGTTTTTGTATTTTTTTTTTTTTTCTTTTCACTACTACTCGGGGAAGACCTACGGTGTAGTGACTCATACGAGTTCTATTGTCTTATCATTTCGTTTTGTGGGGTCCATTTGGGGTGAAATTGGACCGTCCGATATATGGGTAATTTTCACTATTTTTTGGTGTTTGCTGATTCAGCGCTGGCCGCCGAATAGTAGTGTGGGGGATGTTTTGATGTGGGACCGTCGCCTGGCGAGAAAATATTTTTCCTCTTTAATTTTTTCCTTTTTTATTTTTTTTTTTTTGGGAGGAGGGTTGAAAAAGAATTTTGTTATGGTCTCCTAACAAGTAACGGTGACTAATTACTTGAGGTAACGATTTTGGAAATCAAATTTTATTATTGACAACATATTCTTTTTTTTTATACGTCTAAATGTGAAGTGCCATTATCAACAACATAACTTCAAATTTTAAAAATTTAACATATTGTTTTCGTCAATATGTTTTAGTAATTCTGACAAATTGTTTATCAAATGTGTTGTTAAAAAAGAGAGCACGACTAAAAAAAAAAGATAGTTAGTAGTTAGTTAATACTTAATATTGCATGGAGCGTATTTTTTTATCAAAACTGACATTTATAATTATATTGTTCATAACTATAGAAAAAAGATTGATTTTTTATTAAATTATCTCTTATGAGGTTTTTTCTTTTTAGCTTTGATTTTTTATTAAATTACCTCTTATGAGGTTTTTTTATTTTTAGATGTCACTTCTGCTTACTCGTCTTTAGATGCTGAAATAGGCCCCTGTTCGAGCTCAACCCTTGGTTCTTGTTTGTGCCTTTCTTGTCTTGAGATTGGTTTTGAATATTCCTTCAATTTCCTCCTCTTATTATGTCAGTTAAGGCTCAACCGTAGAGATTCTAAAATAGAACATTAGCTTGTCTCTTGTTACAACATTGTGATAAAAAGAAATCCTAGCAACAATTGATGGAAAATTTTACATTAACCAAAATACAGCCAAGTTGTAGTTCTTGTGGTATAAAAAAAGTCACATAATTATAATACAACATGCTGATATAAGAAAGTGATATAGGATTACTCATGTTGCTCCTTTTACACCATAAGGTGCACAGATAAAACTTGGACCACGTCCATGTAAGAATTTTTTGCAATTGAGGATGGAGTTTCTTTCCTTCTAATTGACAATGTTCAATTGGGTTCACTTATAGCAGTTGTGCGTACGAGTAGCAAGATAACATTGTCGCCATATGTAAAAATATCTTTATATAATACAAATTCTACATCAAGTAGATAAGACTACACTAGTATTATTGTCTTTTGACCAAGAAAAAAGTTTTCTAAATTATATGTAATTAAAGGTGTTTTTATTATGTAAATAAGAGTAAAATGTATAATAAATTGTCCTTTAACGAAAAAATCTGTATATTATAAGGAATCGTACGACAAAAATATCTATAACGCAAACATTTGAAAATGTCTCTATTTGACATAAAGCTTTATATTAAGTATACATATAAAATGCATCTAGAATGAGATACAAAATAATATATTATTAATAGACGTATATAAACTATGTTATGTCCCAAGCATATTATGTCCTGCGAAGGTACCTCCACACATTTATCATATGATTATAGTTTTGTACATTTGTATTAAGATTTTGTTGTGATATTCATTTTGTGTGTGTGCACACATTTATCAAATAGGCATGTTATTAGGACGTGTTTTAGCCAAACTCATCATATCATAATTTTGTGGTTTTAAAAGTTATTTTTTAAGCATATATCATGCCCAATTCTAGATTTTGCAAGTGAATTATTGATTTGGGTAAAGTCAGAGACTATGCAATTTAGACCTTACACTAACCATGACCTATTAAGTGTATATGTTGAAAAGCTCTATGTATATATTGAAAATTATATCTTATTTTATTGCATTAATTAACCAATCTATTGTGTATCAATTCATACCTAGGCAATAATATCTGGATCAAATAACAAGAGATCATACCCAAGTGAAAGGTTATTGCGCATGTGCGCAAGCACTCGCGCACACGCACATATATACAAGACATTTCAAATATAAGGTATGGGCAACCTATTACTTGGGTACAATCTCTTGTTGTTTTATTGGGATGCTGTCACCTAGATTCTTAAACTTGGAATGGATGGTAGAGCTTAGGTGACAATTAATTAGATAGATACGACACTTTACCTATACTTTACCTAAAGATACTTCTCAGCAAGAGTTTGTAGTTCTTATTGATTCCTAATAGATAGGATTTACATTTTCTCTATATAAAAAAATATCTGACTTTGACATTAGCTGAGAGATATAATTTACCATACATAGATGTTGCTAAATGTTTGCATACCTCGTACAATAGCTATGTTTTTGTATGTCCTATAGTTTGAAGTAAATACCTACAAACATACGCACACAATTCAAGACAACCTTCACATGGTGCTAACTTTGATAGTTTCTCCTCCTTTTTCTTTTTTTAATTTTTTGTATATTTTATTTTTATAATAATATAAATACTTAGCTAAAATTTCTTAATTATTATTTCTTTCTTATTTAACTAGGTTACTACATTAATTAATTATCTTTCCTTTTCTGCTCCTATTGTTATATCTTATTCCTTTAATTATGTACTTTAATTATATCTTAGATTATGGACAGCTACAATCAATTACGTGTTAAAATTTAGCTATAAAGTATTTCAGGAGCATTTGCATGAAAAATAAATGTTTTTCATATTATACATGGTATTAAACTATTTATTATTTATCTTTTAACAAAATTGGCCAATATGATTAAATGGATTGAATTCATCCTAATTAAATTACTTAAAATTTTTTCTAAATTCAATAAAAAAATATTAACTTATTTGAGAATTTATTTTTATTTAAAATTATTCTTCAATAATCACTATCTTTAAAGAAAAGTGTTACTTGTATATTGCATGCTCTCAAGGCTAGTTTAACTTAACTACATCTAGTTATACTCCATTAGACTATGTTGAATTGAATTTTATATGTATCAATACTTTTAGCTTTAAGAGTTCTAAAACTACAATATATAGTATCAATTATAAGCATCCATTGGATATACCCAGTCTTATATATGTTTCATTAAAGTTCTTTTTCTTTAATAAATTCGGGTTTGGGTTTAGCCTAAACCCTACCAACCGATACCCCATTTAGTTGTTTTAGCTCAAACCCTATCTATTAAACATGCCTGGAAGTTTAGTCCATAACTCACTCTTTGTTCAGTCTCTATTGGTATTATATAGCAATTCCCCAACTTCTTATTTCCTTCCAAATGACTTCCATGTCCCGTCTTGTCCAACTTGATCCAATTTTTTTCCTTTCGTTCAATTATTTTTCTAGCCCACCAACTACAATCACCCATAGAGGCTATATAGGAACAAAATGTTGCACACTAAGTAATCATCATTTTGACGGTAAATTATGAGTAACCAATCATTTTAAGGGTACACATTACATTGTTTGTGAAGTTGAATGTTACTTCTTAAAATAGCTAGTTCCCTAGAAATTGTACAAAAAGGAACCTACAGCATAATTTGAATTTTACCACATGAACTCCAATTTTAAAATCTATTGAGAAGAAGCGACTATCTTAGAACTTTGATTCTGAAAACTAGCTTGAGAACAAATGCAATAGTAGAACTTGAGTTCCAATATATGATCTAAGATTAAGTGAGCACAGGAAACTATATTATAAGTCACTATCCTAAAGATCCAATTGAATTTTAGAATCTTGATTTTAATATGAAATTCTAACTGTTCTATAATAAAGCCAACACATATTTAGTAGGACCAATCTAGAAGATTTTATCCTACTAGAAGACGAGAACTGCCGCAATAAGCCAAAAAAATTAGAACATTTTTTTAAGCTAGAATTTTTTTTTGCAAATATTTTGCAAAAATTCTAACAAGTATAGACAATAATTAATATTATTCTCATTAAATAGTAATTATAGTGGAACTTGTACAAAATAAAGGCCTAAACTCTAAATTCACTATTATCACTACTTCGTACTTCTTAAAATTGGCATCGACAATCCTGCTATTTATATTTGGTGCTTTTATTTTTCTATTGGAAATGATAAAAAGGTACTAAAGTAAAAGTCAATCAAATCAAGATTTAGACAACCTGAGCCCTCATTTGCAAGGCCATCTTGTTGCACAATGGCCTTATTCTCTTGCTAATGGCCCTAAGGCTCACACCTTCCAAGTCAAGTGTATGGAAATAGAGTATGTATGAACTAATTCCTTAGCCATATTGAAATCCCTTAATAAGATTGAAGTATTAATTGCTAATATGTACTTATATTTTTCTTGGTATTCGATACTTATATTTTCACCCCTTTCAGCGAGTAGTAATAAGGATTTCATTAGCAGCTAGGCCCAGGATAATTTCTTGCAACCTGTCTAGACCCCAACTCTGATTTTGAAACCAAGGCTACTCATTTCATCCTTGATTTCATTTTAGGGAAAATATTTATAAAAATGTCCAAAATATTAGTGCAAGTACTTGTCATTGCAATATCGTTCTTAGATAGAGTCTGTCTCTTTTTTTTTTTTATGATATTCAAGCCCTTAGACTTTAGCTTGTGCGTCATTCGTGCAACTAATTCTTGATCTTAATGACTTAAAAAGGACAGCCCATAAATATATAGTTTTAGATGTTCAACTAGTAAAGCTCTTAATAGTTAGAGGATTACAAGTATAAAAACTTAAAATATCGATGTTCATTGAGGTTTTTACCCATTAAATATATTTGTTTTCTTCGTAAAATTTTTTGTTAAGATAGGGAGGAGATGAAATAGAAACAAGTAAAAGAAATAGGTATTGATATTGTTAAGCAATAAGGGAAAATGACATTTTCAAAACAAGTTAAGAATTATTTTAATTTTTTTGAAATTAAATGTATCATATGCATTCTTTTAAATTTTAGCTAATTAAAATATAAGTTATAAATTACTATATTTTGCAATGTAATTTTGGTACTTATTAGCCATCCAAGCATATATGTGTGTGTACACACACACAAAAATAATTATAACATACACTTAAAATATAAGTTATAAATTCAGCTAATTAAAATATAAGTTATAAATTAGTATATTTTACAATGTAATTTTGGTACTTATTAGCCATCCAAGCATATATGTGCGTGTGTCTATATGTGTGTATACACACACACAAATAATTATAACATACACTTAAAATAATTATTTTTTAAGACATACATTTAAAATTATGTGTTAAGATAGTAGCAAAGATTAATTTTTACGTGTTTTATCATATTGTGTTTGTTTATTTCTGTCATTATAATTTTATTTTCCTTTAAAACAAATAGTTACATTTTAAATTTTATTTAAAATTATATTCATACATTTTTTAATTTTTTGAAAATCGTATCTTTAAGTATGTATACTTTAACATCAAAGCATCACAGGCATTACACGTTGAATAAAAGTTGTAATGTGTTGAACTATTTATAACACTTTTTCTTATAATTATTCTACATATTTTTAAATTTATTGAACTCATTATAATCAAATTTATTTAAAAAAATAGTTCAAAATATTTATATATTTTATGCAAACAAGCTAATTTATTTAAGGACTTAATTTTTAGTTAAAAATTTTAACTAATAACCACAGTTTTAGAAGAAAATCATAACTCATGCATCACATGGGATTATCTCTAGTTTTAGGTAAAAATAGTAAGTTAAATACATTAAATAATTATGATTATCATGTTATAAAGATTGAACATTTATCTAAATACATAATTTGGACTTTTTGCTATATTTATGTAGCAAATAATGTTAGATCACTCACTTTTATAGGGCATTTTATTTTGTAAAATTACACACACACACACACATATCAATTCACCTATTGTGTGAATAACTTAATCTAAATCTAATTTTTATGAAAATAAAAAAATGTAAGAAAGGATATTTGAAGGAATTTGCTTGCTATATAGTTCATAAAATGATTTCTACATAATTTATCATTATTTTGAAAACAATCGCTTTGTTATATTAGATATGACTAGAGAGTTTTAATGGACAATACGTGGATTATGCAATGCAATACTTGGTTGTACCTCAAGTGTGCGTATGATATTTATATAAAAACTTTTAGCAACATTAATATTGTAAGAATTTTGTACAAATACTTACACAAGGGGCTAAGATTCTATTAAAATTAAGGTGTTATTAAGATCAAACTCTGATAAGATTCACCAATTTGTTATAGTAGATGGATATACTCCTATAGTCTTATAAAGACAGTATTCAAAATCCCTATGAGTATGTTTATATTCTTTTATAGAATGTTACAAATCTATCTTCCTAACAAAAAATAAAAAAAAAATTCTATAGGTATAACAAATCAAAAAATGTGCTATTGATTAAAGAAATTTTAAAGCAATATTATCTTTAAAATGGAAAATAAAAACCCACAAAAAATCTAAATATTCATTATAGGAATTTCAAGTGTACTACTTATGAATTTCATAAATAAAGTTTAGATAAATCAATAATCACATCTAAGAGTTATTAGAAGAGTTTATATTATCTCCTCAATTGAAGGTAGAAGGCTTTATTTTTGCATTCTTCTAAGTCATGTTAGAAGTCTAAAATCCTTTAACCATTTTTATAAATAACTAGTGTACAATTTAAACATGCAGTAGAAAAATTGGGATTGCTTGAGGAGGATAACAACATTAGATAATGCTTGACTAAATTTTAAATTATTAGTACGTCTTTATCTCTTTATAGGAATTTTCTCATTATATTATTGTAATGTTAACCTAATGATGTAAAACAGCTATGAGATAAAAATTATGATTGTATCAAGTATCTCATTTGTGAAGGCCCATAATTACTGTAGCAAATAATTAGTGGTTACGTTAGTTGATTATGTACTTTCTAAGGTTGAGCAAGGTGTTCATAGTGAACAAACTATTTAAGCTTAACTCCAAAAAATTATTACTCTTGCCAGTCATAAGTCAAAGTGGTAATAATGTGATTAACTTGTAAAAGTCCCCGTTATTCATATCTAAATGATTACTTATACACTTTTTAAGGTTAATTTATGTAATAGTAATAATACTTGAGTTGACAAAATATAGTATTTAGATTTAGCACACTTGAAATCATAAAACACATAAATGATAGTGTAACTTGCATTAGCTGTAAAATTGTGGAAATAAAAACATTTGTATATACAAATTAAAATGATGTAGTTAGACGCCTAATTTACTCTTAAACAAGACCTAACATATACCTAAACTAAGTAATGTAAAAAAAAATAGAGAGAGAGAGAGAGAGAGAGAGAGAGAGAGAGAGACGAAAAGGAAATATAAATCTTGGAGCAAAGCTAGTAGGAGGTGTAAAATGGAGAGCGAGCAAAAGGGACAGCAATAATATGATTCAGCCAAGCTCTTTTAGGACTAAACGAGCATGGTACAATCTGGGGAAAAATCAGAGGACAACTCACAAGAATGAGAAAGAAAGATGCACATGTGAATGTCGGCTTAGGTGAGTGTCAAAGCAAGCATGAGGTGGAGCGGAGTTAGATGGCTAAATGAGAGAGTCATCTCCTTCTTTTAACACGGGGAAAGCAATCAATTTAGTAAAAGAAAATGGTGATTGAATATGGGTAGAAGCTATGTGCAAGGTGAAAAAGGAGGATGAAACCGTATACACACCGGAGAAAGGAGAAAGAAACTTGTGCCAATTAATCCGGTAAACCCTTTTGAACTCTTGAGTTTAATTATGAATCAACAGGTCCTAGTCTTGCACACTTGATGATAGTGTGAAAATATAATTGTAAATTTCAAGAAAAGGAAAAGAAAACTGAAATAGTAAGCATGAACCGTGAGTGCCCTTAGAAATTAGTAACCTGTAACATGGGTTGTGGTAGAATTTTGACATGGTTATGATTAAAATCAGGACGTGATGCCTCTAAGAAACTTGCTCCATATTGAATCTAGTTTACAGGAGTGCAAATATTATGAATTTTCATTGACTGTAGCTCGAGATATCTTGATTTGATTTTTCTATGACTGAAAAACTAGTATGTGCAGCCATTCATGCGCAGTTTTGGAAACATAGCTATAACTTGGTGTAGAAA
This sequence comes from Mitragyna speciosa, assembly GCA_024721245.1. Lineage (NCBI taxonomy): Eukaryota > Viridiplantae > Streptophyta > Magnoliopsida > Gentianales > Rubiaceae > Mitragyna > Mitragyna speciosa. The sequence continues at coordinate 240 of JAMWEH010000137.1, read as the reverse complement.
ACTTAGAATTGAGTGATTCTTGCTGATTTAGCAACTAGATTCATAGGGATTTAAAACAGTATAAAGAATGCACCAAATTTCTTTATATATTAATCGCAGAAATTATGCAAAGTGGACTGAAAATTCGATTCTGCATGAATAGGTTTGGTGAAGGACTAAACTTAGGCAAGATTTTGGACTTGTTCTTGTTGGAGTTTGGGTTCATGTTCTTCACAAAAGTTGTAGATTGTATAACGGAGT
>JAMWEH010001042.1:0-24510 GCA_024721245.1 Mitragyna speciosa | reverse complement strand
CCTTTTGTATCATGAGTTGGTAACATCAGCTTTGCAAAAACTGAGGCAAACTTTCCATGGACTGCAGCATTCCCAATCCACCACTTGATAGCTCCATCATTTGGTGTGTCAATTATGAATTCATCTGTAAGTGGATCAAATGTCGCAATTGTCTGAAGGCCTTGAACATTTGAGCCTTTTGGCAATGACCAAATTAAAGAGATCAGACAAAAAGTATTCTAACAAAATATAATGGAACTAAAAAAAGTTGTTATTCCAAAAGTATTGGAAACTAGATAATTCATTAAAGTACTAATGAAGTCATTACTTTTTACCAAAAAATCATACTGTTTGCAGAGAAAGTAAGCTAACATCTTTCTGTCAACTGGCTTCCCGAAAGGAAAGAGCCTCTTATTTGAATCATTGAATGAACCTTGTAAAACATTGCATTTACATAAGAGAACCTCATCATTATAGGAACACAGTGTTACATGATCTGTGGCATGCAGGTGCAATTTCAATTGATGGGAAGTCGAAAACAATTTTATTTTTTTTAAGTATTTACAGATGATACATCAAGTATACCCTGTCATTCAAAAGTCTTTTGCGGAAGGTACTAACAAAAATCAAATAATAGAGCTACAATTGTATTTATCAGGTGGAAGAGCATACCATGATGAAGTTCTGTCATTGCAAAACACCCTGGGTACTCCATGTTGTCTATACCCTCAAAGTACTTATCTCTATGCTTTTTAGTCCCCAAGTTGAGGACAGACCCACCCCATAGACTGCAAGCAGATAAAATGATTTGCCTTTCATAACATTTGGAGAGTGTAGCACTAATTAATAGACCATGAACTTGAATAAAATATAACTAGCAAGACAACCAAATAGCAATATCAGTAATACAAGCAGAAAGGAACAAAGGCAGAAATCTTTATGACGTGATCTGTCAGAAATTTCACTTTCCTAAGTCTAATTTCAACGGAAAATACTCCTGAGTTCACACCTTTGTATACGATGTCTATCCATTAATGTGATGATATAGATTTTATGTCAATCTTGAGTTTGGGAGCTGATATGAGATAAATCAATGAGCATTCAAGATCGCAACAGATCATGTACTTACAGAATTTTAACTGATCATCAACACTGAAGTCCTAATTTGTTCAAAAATCCATACATGAATTATTTATTAAGCTGTAAATAGAATGAAGATGATACTCCAATACTTGATTGTAAATAAAAAGGAAAAAAATCAAAAGATGGTCATCCTACCATCTCTGGGCGCAAACCAAGTTCTTTAAAGGGGGTACAAAAGAAAAACAGATGGTCAGATTGCATTGCCAACTGAAACACACTGACTATGCATTCCTTCAACGATTACATCCAGAAACATAAGTGACCTATATGTTACAATACAATTCTGTAAAAAAATAAAATAAAATAAATAAAAATTAAAAAAGACAAGCTAAGTTATACAACTCGTCCCCCTCCAAATCCCCCTTATTAGAAAATCATGTACAAGCTTTGCCTTTTAGGTTACAAGATTTGCACCTTATCATTCTTCCCAGAATTATATCAGGACAAACCATAATTCAAAGGAACTGAATTAGATATGGAGGCAAAAACAATATTCAACCAGCATTCTGTCCCAATTACAAAATTCACGTTTTATCTTCTTAAATCAATCAACTCTCCCCAACCCCCCAAGAAAAAGATAAAACAACTGGGCTACTTTCTAATTGGAATGGAACTAAGTACGCCCACATAGTACTTTACTTGCAATCGAATTTCCCTCATTATTCAGATTCATCCCTTTTGAACAAAAACCCAATGCAATCATTTCCAATTCATACTCCTTATTCACTAACTTATAATACAGCAGAGGAATAATTAGACAAATTCTATAGACAAATTCTAGCCATATCTCGAAAGGGATTCTTCAAAAAAAAATTAATTAATTAAATCCTAATACGACCACTAACCAACTGCTCATCTAAATCCATATCTCCATTTCAAACATGAAAACAAACACAAATCAAACATATCACTATCGCCGCAAAAAAAGAAAAAGAAATGGCAAAATAAACCAAATCATTAAATCATCAATCACCTGTACTGCACTCCCATTTTGATACCTAGAGACATGTCAACGCTACCAACAGCCTCAGCAATAGCAAAATACTTAGCAGGATCTTCGACCACATACTTAAAGGGTCTAATATTAGCTTCTCTAACAAGCCCAATAAGCTGCCTCATGCACAGCTCCCTGTGCTCATCTTTGGATATCTCTAGTGGGGTTTGTAGCTCTGGCCTTGACTTGAAATACTCGAACACTCTTTCTTGAATATCCCTGTGCTTCCCTCTCATGAAACTTGAGAGCTGTTCTACGTTCACCTCAATATTCTTCGCTCTCCCCGCGCAAATCATCATCCCCATCTGGTGGGATAGATTGTGATGGTTTTGTGACGGATTTAAGTGCAATGACAGCCGTTGGATTCGCTGCCATGGGGTGATGGGTTGGTTTTCTTGATCAACTTTAGTTCTGGGATTGTGGGATATTGATGCCATGATCAATTGAGGCAACACCAGTGTGTGTGTTGGGTGTGTTTGTGTGTGTAGAACTGAGCGGGCATGGAGAGGGGGAGCAGGGATAGTTTATACGGAAGTATCTTGGGTGACGTGGGAGTGCTCTGTGGACACGTGTAGGGTGGTGATTGGGTGGAGGCGACAGACGCTACTTGTTGGCGCGCCTTTCAACGTCATTGATGATTTAGGATAGAAATACCGTGTGTTGGAATTTTTTATATTTAGATATATATTTTATTTAATTACTTCTTTTCTTTTTTATTTTATTGGACGAATGGATGAGGATGAAAGATGACGATGCCCTGTTTGAAAATTGTTTTGGGAAGATGGAAGTGGATTTGGATGAGGTTTTCTGGTTGGTCGGAGAAGTGAAATCTATTTTGGCAAAATGCACTGATTGGTGGAATTGACTATTTGGCCTTCTTCCAAAAGAAATAGAAGTGTTTATGAGGACGGGATTCTGGTTTTGGAATTTGGGGAAATTGTTGGGTCACTTATTAATTCTATGTTATATAATATTTTGATGCATTTTAAGTATGGTTGATGTTATTCTCAGAACAATTATTTTCCAATCAGAGCAAATTTTCATTAAATGACAACACTATCCTTTATTGGTTAATATCAAACTACTCGTCAAATTTTTTTCCCAAACCTACTTCGGTATGTTTTCTCCCATGTTCTATGTCTTCTTCTTTGCTAGCCTTTATCACAATACAAGTGAATCCACTCTCTTCCATATTTTCTAACGCCAAGTCCAACCACTCTCTCAGCTCCTTTAATCCAACTGCCCATGAACAAATTCCTCTATTCTTCTATCCTCTCATATCACTCCCTCTCTTCTTCCTCTTTGATATGGGTAATGGGTTCACTCATTGATCTTCACCCTACGATACTTTTGATTTCAATAATTTTTTTTAATTGGTTAATCCCGTATACCTTTGGAGGAGGGCGGGAAGGGGGGAAGAGGGGGACGCCACTTTCAAAGTTTATTAATAATAATAAACTTAGAGGGAGATATAGGCCTTACTCTTTATTTTATACATACATGAAAGAAAGCATGTAAACAAGGAGTACTATCTCCTTTTATAGAAAAGACATAGTTCTAAAGAAACTAACAAAAATTATTTTATACTAAATCTAAAGGACGGGAAGCCCATTGTATCTAATCTAATTGCTCCTCTCACTTGGGCTGGCAAAGTTGCAAAGTTGAAGTACTCTTCAGCATCTTGTGCAGAAAGGCCCACACTAGACAAAAGATTTGCTGGCATATTAGCTTGTCTAAAACAATGTGAAACTCCTGAGATATGTTGTTTGAACCTTCCAAATTCATTCAAAAGTGGCTGCAAAAACTAAGGAAAAGTTATTGTAACCAACAAAATATGCACCAAATTAAGAGAATCAGATTCCAACTGGTTATTAACAAAACCCTGTCTACAACATAACCGAATTTCATGCAAAAGATCTTTAAATTCTGCCTCCAAACTTGTTCGATACCCTAATTGACAAGCAAAACCCAACATTACCTTACCCTGTTGGTTTCGTAAGATACCTCCCCCTCCACATAACCCTGATTACCTTTTGAGCATCCATCAGTATTTAATTTAAAATGTTCCTTGGGAAAAGACCATTTCACCAAAGTTACTTGAACCTTCTTCTTCAATTTTTCCATATTCCTGTATAACTCGGGCCAATCCACAGAATTAACTGTTAGGTTGAAGGCTTGCTCTAATGACATCTTTAAATCAGAAAAAAATTTCTTTGCCACAACTTGCCATTCATGAAATATACCTGCAAAAAAACCATCATTTCTAGCCTTCCAAATGTGCTGTAGAATTTGTAAAGGAGAGACATTATGCAAAAATGCAATGTTTTTATTCTTAGAAGGTAGTAGCCACCAACTCATTATCCTCAATCTCAAATGACTATGTTGAGAGAAACAACCCATCGAAGCCCCAAAATACTCCCAAACTTTCCTCAGCAAATTACCCTTACTAAAGATATGCTCGAACGATTCCACAGATGGAGAGGTACAACAAAAACATCAAGATGGACCATGAATCCCAAACATTTGTAGAATGTTTGCCAAAGGGAGCTTTTGATGAACAAGCCTTAGCATAAAAATCGAGATTTTGAAAGGGATATTGGCATGCCACAGTTTTTTAACCAACCAGCCTGATGCCTTAGCACTTCTCACACAATCATAGGCAGATTGAGTAGAGAAGCAACCAGATGATGTCAAAGTCCAAATAATTTTATCAGGTACATCTTTAATAGGGCGAGGCTTAGATAAAATGTTTCGAAGCACTAGAGGTGGTAACATTGCATTTAATCTAACAACATCCCAATGCCCATTACACACAAAATCCCTTGCTAGAACATCATCCTAACATGCATTCAAGTTTGACAAAGCACCATTGCCTAGCCAATTATCATGCCAGAATTGAACTTTACCTTCTCCAAACAACCAGCAAATTTTATTTTCCACTATATCTCTAATAGCTAGCATTCTTCTCCATAGCATTGAATCTATAGGCCTTCCCTCAACACAAGATGGATGCTCCATAGCACAATATTTAGCCTCCAAAAATTCAGCCCACAAGGATTTTTCTTGCCTAAATCTCCACCATAGTTTTAGAGAAAAAGCCTCATAAATATCGCCTAGTGACCTCAAGCCACTCCCCCCTCTTCCGTTGGAGGACAGAAAGTCTTCCATTTTATCTAATGATACTTCAAACCCTCACCTTCTGATTCCCAGAAAAATTTTGCAAAAATCTGTTCTAACTACATGAACACCTCTTTGGGAGGACATATTGCCATAAGAATATGCAACAGAATTGAAGCCAAAACATGTTTTATGAGCACCAATTTCCCTCCTTTTGATAGAAATCTATTCTGCCATTGAAGTATCTTTTGTGTCATACTTTGCACAATCCCAGCAAAATAATGTGTTTTGGCTTTTCCCACATATAAGGGACATCCCAGATATTCAATGGGAAATGTTCTCTCAGAAAACCCCGTAAGCTCATGAATGATTTCCTTGCATGATCTGGCAATATGATGACATAAGAATCCACTTTTGCTAGGATTTACTTACTGACCCGAGCTTTTCTCATAACTTCTTAGGGCCTCCATAACCATTTGTAATGATCTCCTTGAAGCTCCAGTAAAAATAATCTGCAAAAGCAAGGTGAGTAACATTAGGGCAATTACGAGGAACACTAAAAGAGATAAAATTTTTCTTATACGGCAATCTATTTAGTGCCCTTGATAGCCCTTCAGCAGCAATAACAAAAAGGCCTGGTGAAATTGGATCTCCCTGCCTCAAACCTCTCATGGATTTAAAGAATCCCTTCGGAACACCATTAATTAAAATTGAAAACCAACAATTGGATATTAATCTCCATATCATATCAATCCACCATTCCCCAACACAGAAAGCCTGGAGCACCCGTATGAGATAAATCCAAAAGACTTCGTCATAGGCCTTTGCCATGTCCAATTTCAGAACCACATTGCCTCCTCTATTCTTCTTTTTAAGACCTCCCAACAATTTCTGTGCCAATAAGAAATTTTCAGCCATCAATCTCCCTTACACAAATCCACTCTGCTGAGGTGAAATAATCTTTGGTAGGATTGTAGCAAGCCTATCAAACAAAATTCAAGAGATCACCTTGTTGAAGAAATTGCACAGGCTAATCGGTCTAAACTAAACAAAACTTTGTGGAAAAGTGACTTTCGGAATTAGTATCACCCAAGTTGAAGAAATGCAACGTGGTAAATTCCTACCACAGAAGAAGCTTGTCACTGCCCGGTGTACATCCTCTCCAACAATCTCCCAAGCCTAAGTAAAGAAATTTTAATAATTTCTTCAATGGCTATGTCTTGTTGCTTATTAAAACTTTTGGGTATTAAAAGGATTTAGTGATGGATCTGAATAGTATCATGTATAATATGTGCTTTTTTGTGAAATTGATATATTACTAGATTTTAAGTTTAGAAGATTTACATTTAATCGTGTTTAATTTGAGCCTTTATTATGACTATTTTAATATTTGCGAGGATGCAAATGAAACTGCTAAATATTTTTGTGTTTAAGGATTTCTAGAAAAAATTAAAGGTATTCTAGAAAGGCTCCAACAACCTTAATCTCTGTTGCAAAATGGATTTCAAACCAAAAATAGTGGAGAACTAGGGGGTCGTTGATGGAATATGGAGGGAGACATTGTAGAGACAGAAATGTGCTGATTTTGGTGTGAGTGGTGACTAGTGTGCGGGTGAGCAAGAAAGTTAGGGAGGGAGAGCAGCAAATCATTGGAGAAGAAGCGTTTTGATTCTTAAAGGGCATTATGATCATTTAGATAATATTTGCTCTGGCTAAAAAATAATTGTTCTGGCAGTATCGTTAGCCTTTAAGTATGAGATTAACCATTACTAATTATTTCTATACATGGGATAAAATAATTTATGGAGAGATAGTGGCTCCATTTGGATAGCAGTATTTGGAGTTTTTTGGGAAATTTTTTGAAAGTGTGTTAGGATTAGTAGAATTTTTTTTTTTGAGAAAAAGTCAAAAAAATATTTTCCTTTCTATTGGTCAAATTTTTTGTTCAAAATTTCCCACTAGATATTTTTATTTTAAATTTCTAATGTTTTTTCAAAATTTGTAACAACTTTAGAGACTTTTTTCACAATTATTCACAAAAGTAAGCACATTTATGTTTAAATTTTGTTTTAAAAATTTGAAAAAAAATCACGAGTAACAAAATGAGATTCATTGTCGATGAGTTTTGAGATGGGTTTTATGGAATAAGTACTGGTATCGAACGCTTGTAAAATGACGAGCGCCCGGTACTATTTGAAAACTGAAAACTTATTGACGTTCCTCATTTTATGAGCATTCGATACAAGTGCTTGTTGCACAAAACCTACCACAAAACCCACCGACAGTGAATCTCATATTGTTATTCGTAATTTTTTTAATTTTTGCCAACCAATTTTGAACATAAACGTACTTGCTTTTGTGAATAAATGTGTACAAAGTCCTTAAAATTGTTACAAAGTTTTTAAACAAATCAAAAAAAATTTCACAATCCAAACACTTTTTCACCTTTCTAAAAAAGACAACAAAAACACTTCAAATGATTGTTTTACATAATTCTACAAAAACACTCCAAATAATAATATCCAAACAGAGCTAGTATTAGTCATCCTAGATAACTCTTTAATGGAATAACAACATTTTTAACTAATATCCTTTGCCACCTATGACAGCCCCACCTTACCCAGAGGCGCACCAAAGGGCTTAGCGGACTGCCTGCCTAGCTCTCGCTAGGACTCACTCAAACACGCACTCAGCACATTCACGTACAGTTAACCCAAAATAGAATACATTCACATAGTTCAACTTAAGATACAAAAGTCACTAAAAATTTACAAGCCATGTACTACCAGTTTACATGTCCAAAATATACATATTATTTACAATGGTAACCAAATAGCGCGGTTGACCAAAATACAAAAACAAAAGTCTACTACAACTAAATTCGCCATGCTCAGCTTTAAGAGTGAGAAATACCTGAGTAAAGAAAAACAATTGAAGGAATGAGCTATAATAGCCCAGTGAGTGCCCAAGTCATGTAGGCAGGCCAAAAATCTATTATTTCAGGAAAATAAAATAACTTAACAAGATATTTAATCAGCACATGTGTAACCCCCTAGAAAATGCCCTTACAAAAGACATCTTTTTCCTTATTTAGGGTTAAGTGTTAATCCTAGATTTAGTAGTTGGAAGATTTCTTGAGTTAATTAGGGTAATTAGTTAAGATTTTCATTTTAAGCAAGAACATTTAAGTACTAAAGCTAGAATAATATTACTTGACCATTTAATTTATATTAGTGCTTAAATTTTGATTAGCTCATTTTACTATTTTCTAGTCTTTTGACTACTTGAATTTTAACTCAATTTTACTCAAAAATTTCACTTATTTTCCTACTTTATTTCCTTTTCCCTTAGCTGAAAATTTTCTCTTTCTTTTCTTTTTCTCTTGGCCGAAAATTTCTCTTCTTCTTTTCTTCATGTGGCTGGTTTCTCTCCTCTATTTTTGTTCTATTTTGCTTTAATAATTTATGTCTAATTATTAATTATATTAAGTGGTAAGAGTTATTAATCTTCACCAATTAAATTAATCCAAGTAGCTATTCTTGCATTAAAAGACTAACTATTTACTTTACTCTTGTAAGATTTTAATTGGACCACTATTTTTCCCATCTTTTCTTCTTTTCTTTTCCATTTTTCCTAGACTATTTCTCTCTCTTTTTCTCTTCATTTGGCCGGCCCCTTCATTCTTCTTCTTCCCTCATTTTGCTCTCAACTTCTTGGACTTCCATCTCTCAAGTTAGCACAAATCAACCATAGAAAGTGGACTTCTATCATTTCTAATCAAAGTATTAGGCTTATCTAAGGTATTCACCATGAACTTGTCTTATTAATTTCATGTTTTAATTAGTTTTTATTCAAGTTCAATACCAAGTTTCTTGTTAATAATACTTGAAGAAATTAGTTAGAACTTGATATATACTTGTTAGATAAAGTGTTCTTGTGGTTAGATAGACTAGTATGTGGCCTTGGAACCTTGAAATTTCATGGAGAACATGTTGTTTGGGTGAAAGTTCTTGGAGCTTAATCCTTGAAAAATTTATGTTTTATATGTGGTTTAGTTGAAGATTTAAGTTGGAACTCAAGAACACTTAAAACAGTCATGCTGGACCAGTTTTAGTAAAACGTTCATAACTTGGTATAGATAACTTGGATTCGAGTGATTCTTGATGTTTTAGAAACTAGATTGATAGGGCTTTCCAACGGTATAAGGCTTGCACTGTGGTTCGTTGTGTATTAATCGCAGAAAGTTTGCAAAGTTGGCTGAAAATTCGGATCTGCGTAAACAGTTTTGATGATGAGCCAACTTGAGGGCTGATTTTGAACCTGTTCTAGTTGGAATTTTAAGTGATGATCTTCATGAAAGTTGTATCCCTATAAACGTACTTTAAAACCATGTAATCAGAATTCCCTAGTTCTTAGTGGATTGACCCCAGAAATGGCACAAAGTTGGCTGAAAACCAACCCTGTGCAGAGTTGAGTGATGATTCTTGGAGTAGGGATTTTGTATTTGAGTGGAATCTTGATTGAATTTGAGTTTAAATTGAACATAGAAGTTGTGGTACATGTTGAATGGATTGGGTTGTTGAATTTTCTTGCAGGTTTAAAAATTTTGGTTAGTCCGATTTAAGGGGAAATGCTGCCGAAATTTCGGTAGAATTAAAAGAAGAAAAATTGATAAGTGAGATTTTAAGACTAGAATATATTCAATTGAGGGAAATTGAAGTGTAGGAATTTTTAGAAATGATCTAGTGATAGATTGACCTCCTTGGAATAAGTAAACCTTAAACCCTAGAAAACCCTAAAACCAAAACCCTAGAAATAAGTGGGGTATTTTCTTGAATTTTTCTTACTAAATTTACTAGGATTTTAATTGAGTTTTTATGTTATTATTTCTTTTAAATTTCAGGGTTCAAAAACACATCACGACTTTCACGAGAGATTTTCTTAGGCTTTCAAGGTGAGTGTCCTTATGTGTGCATGATGCATGGAATGTGAGATTTTATTTGATAAATATTATGCGAAAATTTGCAATTACTATGTGAATACCTGTGCTACGTGAGGAAAGATGTGTACTTTATCACATCTGTTCCGCAACATGTTACTTGCTTTCATTGACCAATGTGTTACTTGTGTGTGCGTGAGACTACCGTGACTAACTTCCATGTTATTTCACGGTTAGTCAACCCGGCTGCACGTGGGAGGACATAAGGTGTTGGGTGTTTTAGGGTTTGATGTTCTTTCCTTTTAAGTTGTGAATCCTCAAAGAGGCCAACTCCGGATTGAACCTGTTTGCTTGTTGGCCCTCCAGGGTTGAGAATATCTCCCTGGATGTGGTAGCTTGTACGGAGGTTATAAGGTGATTGGCGGTTAGGGTTTGTGTTTGATAAAACTGATGTGTTCTTTGATAAAGACCTGAGCTATTATCTCGGTCCAACTATCGTGACTACATGATCAGTACTTGCTCCTCTACGGTGAAGCTTGCTTCCGTAGTTGAGCCCTGTATCCGCCATTGACTACATGTTAATTGAATTGTTCATATATATTGTTTATTTAATTTCTCGATTATTTTAATTACCAAAATAATGAGTTCTTGATATGTTTGCATGTCTTGGACATTCACTGGGCTATCATAGCTCATTCCATTTTATTTGTTTTCCTTTACCCAGGTTTCTGAAAATTAAAGCTGGACCAACTGGTTTTTATTATTATAAAAGTTTCAGTTATTGTAATAGTTGAACTGTGTTAGGCTACTTTTGTGAAAAACCATGTATGTTATGACATGTAAACTTTTGATGTGAATTGTACCTTACGTTAAATAAAGTGAGTGTATTTTATTTATTTCATTTTATTTTAGTTATTTTATTTTAAGTTAAGTACGCTCAGACATTTGCGTGAGTGCGTGAATCGAGACCTGGCGAGAGCTAGGCAGGCAGTCCGCTAAGCCCTTTGGTGCGCCTCTGGGTAAGGTGGGGCTGTCACAACATGAACAAATAATTAAACAATTAGTCAATGGCGGATATAGGGTTCAACCACGGGAGCAAGCTCGACCGCAGGAGAAACAAGTATCGATTATGTAAACAAAGCATTGGGACCGAGATAATAGCTCAGGTCCTTGCCAAGGTCATACCGGTAATATCAAGCAAAACCCTAACCACCATACACCTTATAACCTCCTAACATGCTACCACATCCAGAGAGTAACCTCGACCTTGGAGGGCCAACACGCAAGAAAGTTCAACCCGGAATTAGCCTCTTAGAGGATTAACAACTCACAAGGGAATGAACATCACGCCCTAAAACACCCAGCACCTTATATCCTCCCACGCACGTTCAAGTTGACTATCCGTGAAGTAACGGGGAAGTTAGTCACGGAAGTCACAAACACAAGTAACACATTTAATCATGAAAACAAGTAGCACATTATGGAATAGATGCGATAAAGTACACATCTTTCCTCAAGTAGCATATTTTATCGCATAATATTTGCAATCATAGCATAATATTTACAAATGGAAACATCACGTTACATGCATCATGTACACATAAAGACACTCACCTGAAATGCCTACGAGAATATTTCGTAAAAAGGTCGAGTCTCACTTTCGGGTCCTGAAATAAAAAAAAAATAATCTAATGAAAACTAGATTTAAACCCTAATTAACTTAGTAAGAAATTCAAGAAATATCCCCTTTTTCTAAGGTTTTTTTTTTAGGGTTTAGGGTTTAGGGTTTAGGGTTTCCATTCTAGGGTTTTCATTCTAGGGTTTTTATTTTAGGGTTTTCTAACAAAATTTTGGCATTATTTCCCCTTAAATTCGGCCCTTCCAATCTTGGTTTTCCATCAAGATTTCAACCATCAAATCCATAATTCCACAAGTTCTAAAACTTCCAAGTTCAATCCAAGTTCAAATTCCATCAAAGTCCCACTAAAATTCAAGAATTCAACTCCAAGAATCTTCAACCAAACCATATACCCCATGAAATTTTCAAGGTTTAAATGCCAATTACTACTCAATCTAACCAAGAAAACACTATCTCTAACAAGTAAGACTTCAATTCAAGCATAAATCTTCAAGTTAAAATCATAAGAAGTCAAGATTAAACTAGTACAAAAAAACTAATTAAACTTGAAATTAATGGTTAAAGCTTGTAGTACTTACCTACAACAAGCCTAGAACTTTGCTTAGAAGGAAGGGAAGCTCACTTTCTATGGTGAAATTTGCCCAAAGTTGGAAGAAAAAGCTCCAAGAAGTTGAGAGAAATATGAGAGGAAAAGAGAGAGAGCAAGGCCGGCCAAGAGAAAATGAAAAGGAGAAGGAAGTAGTCTAGGAAAATAGAGAAGAAATAATGAAAAAGATGGGAGAAAGAATAACCAATAAAAATATTACAAGAAGCAAGTTAGGATTTAGGCTTTTAGGCATTAGTTGTAAACTTGTTTTAATTTAATTGGTGACACAAAAAAGATCTCTTCTACCTAGTAATTAATAATATTATGACATAAATATTAAAGCAAAAAGAGAAGAAATAAAGAGAAGGGAAATCTGGCCATGAGGGAGAGAAAAGAAGAGAGAAATTCGGCCAAGGGAAAAAAAAGAAAAGAAAGAAGAATTTTCGGCCAAGGAAGAAGAAAAGAGAGAGAAAAATTCTGCCAAGAAGAGAAAATAAAGCAAGTGAATGAGTGAAATTTTTGAGGAAAAATGAGCTAAAGTTTAAGTAGTCAAAAACTAGAAAATAGTAATATAAGCTAGTTAAAATGAAACACTATGAGAAACTAATGATCTAATGAATTTAATCCAAGTTTAATTCTTAGGTTTTCTACTCAATGAGGAAAGAAACTTAGTTAATTAACCTAATTAACTTAAGAAATTCTCCAACTAATAAATCAAGAGTTAATGCTAGATTTCAAATGAAAGAATTTTCTTTATGTACGTTTTAGGGTTTTTTTTTTCTACCATTATCATTATTATTTTGAGCTACTTATAAACATACATGAATAAAATAGTTTCATATGAATTTCTAGGGTGTCACATCCTCCCCCCCTTAAAAGAATTTCGTTCTCGAAATTCTACCTTGATTTTCAATGAGCCGGGGATAATTTTTCCGCATTTCCTTCTCTGTCTCCCAAGTGGCTTCTTCCAAGTCATGGTGTTTCCACAGGACCTTGACAAGAGGAATCTGTTTATTTTTCAATTCTTTCACTTTGCGGTCCAAGATTTGAACGGGTTGCTCTTCATAGGCCAACGTTTCATCAAGCTCAATCTCCTCGGGTTGAAGCACATGCCGTGGGTCTGGGTGGTACTTTTTCAAAACGGATATATGGAAAACATTATGCATCTTAGACAATTTTGAAGGAAATTCTAGTTGGTATGCCACTTTGCCGATACGTTTAATAATTCTGAATGGTCCCACGTATCTTGGTTGAAGTTTCTTTCTCTTATCAAACTGAATGCCTCCCTTGAACGGTGAGATTTTGAGAAACACGTTGTCTCCGACCTCAAACTCCAACTCTTTCCTTCGAGTGTCGGCATAGCTCTTTTGTCGACTCTGAGCAGTTTGGAGTCGTTGTTGGATTAGCTTAACTTTTTCGTAAGCTTCTTCTATCCACGGCACCTTTTCTGGACCTAGCATTTTCCGTTCACCAACTTCATCCCAATAACCTGGCGTTCTGCATCTTCTTCCGTACAGTGCCTCGAACGGGGCCATCTGAATAGAGAATTGGTAGCTATTGTTGTAAGCAAATTCAATCAAGGTCACGTGTTGATCCCAATTGCTACCAAAATCCATCACACTTGCTCGTAGCATGTCCTCCAAGATTTGGATTACGTGTTCGGACTGTCCGTCGGTCTGGGGATGGTAAGCCGTGCTAAAGTTTAACTTTGTTCCCAAGGTTTCATGCATTTGTCTCCACAGCCGAGAAGTAAATCGAGGATCTCGGTCCGAGACGATACTTACCGGAATTCCATGCAGTCTCACCACTTCATCAATGAACATTCGAGCAAGTTTTTCCAAAGGATAAGTCATGTTCATGGGTAAAAAATGGGCAGATTTAGTCAAGCGATCAACAATTACCCAAATAGCGTCGTGCCCTCTTTGGGTTCTCGGCAAACCAGATACAAAATCCATGGTAATGTGCTCCCATTTCCATTCTGGGATTTCCAAAGGTTGCAACAGTCCTGATGGTCTCTGATGTTCAGCTTTGACTTGTTGACACGTCGGACAAGTTTGAACATACTCTGCTATTTCCCTCTTCATATTATCCCAGCAATACAGTTTCTTTAGATCTTGGTACATCTTTGTACTCCCCAGGTACACAGTGTACCTGGAACGATGGGCCTCATCCAAGATTATTCTTTTCAATTCTTCGTCTTTTGGGATGAAGATACGGTTTCGAAACCTCAACAAACCCTCCGGTCCTACGCTATACTCAGGTAAGGTCCCCGATTTAGCTTTCTCTATCCGTCTTTGTAGTATAGGATCCTTGTCTTGAGCTCCTCCAATTTGTTTCAACAATTCAGATTGTACATTTACATTCCCACAAATCACCTTAGACCCAACTATCCGTGGATTGCTCTCGCTAGATGATGAAAAACAAGGATCGTACCTTCAATGACTGCGGATGACTCCTGGGCATCACGCTTGTCGAGGGCGTAAACGCGTGCTGGTACTTTCCGTTTATTGCCGCCCTCCTTAGCTTGATTAGTCTCCTTGTGCTAGGGTTGAACGCTGCTCGATCCGCCAGCTGTTTGCCTTGGGCATTGATTTATCCGGTGGTCGCCTGCTACCGCAGAGCAAACATTTGCGGTTCTTCCTCCAACAGTCGGTTTCTACATGACCACCTTTACCGCAAAATCCACAGGCAACAGATGCAGCTGGTAGTCGTGTCTCCTTCTGCATGTCCTCCTTCCGTTCACCTCTTGGCGGAGCTCTTATCATTGGAGCCCCTCTTGCCCTTCCGAACAGGGGCACCCTGCCCAATTCTGGTTCCTCTAGTTCCCCTTCCCGGTCTTAAGGGGCTGGAGCGTTTCTGGTCAGGGGGTCGAGCGTCACTGGCACCTTCTCGTCTCCTTGCCCTCACCGTGCGGACCAAGGACTTTGTTTCTTCCACTTTCTGCGCCTTTTCCACCGCAGCTTCATAGGTATCTATAGTGGCGGCGACAAGGGCATCTTGAATTTCTAGGTTTAGGCCCTGAATAAACCTTCTCTTTCGTCGTCGTTCCGTGGCCACCAGTTTCCGGGACATAACGAGACAATTTAGTAAACTGAGCTTCATACTCAGCTACATTCTGTGTACCTTGTCTCAACTTCAAAAATTCAGTCTTCCCGTTTTTCTTGTACTCGCACGGGAATGTATTTTTCTTTGAACTCCCTGGTGAAGTTTGGCCCATGTCTTCGGAGTTTGATATCTTTCCCACTTGGCGTTCACTAGGTTCCACCAAGGGGTGGCAGCACCCTCCAACTGAAATACAGCAAAGGTCACTTGCCGTTCATCCGGGTATTTCAAGGCGGCAAATATTTTCTCAATGTCCTCTAACCACTTTTCAGCGATTTCAGGATTTGGGCTGCCGTTAAACTTGGGAGGGTTGAATTTCTGAAACCGTTCCAGGGCCACAGTCTTCCCCTACGGTCGGGTTTCTATGAGAACTGCCAGCTTCCACTACTGGGTTCTGTCGGGTCCCAAGTTGCGTTAGAACGTCAGTCATTCGGTTCAGGACCGCAATCATCGGATCGACCCCTGAAGGCGGATTTACGCTAGAGACAACTTCTTCGCCCCGGTCTTGGCGGCGGGGACGTCCTCTACCGCGACCACGTCCGCTCATGATTTAATATTCTATAATAACATTAATAAATTATTTCAAATTTCGCGGGATAAATAACGAGATATAAATCTAAAATGCATAAATGCAAGAGTAAACAAAGAGATCAAGTTTTATGCCAAGCAAGATCACATATAAACATATATTTACAAGTAGTTCAAGTTACACATTTTCCAAAGTTCACGTACAAAACATGTCACACCTACAAACACAACAAAACTAACAAAAGTTCATATACATATCGATCTAGAGATCTAGTCCAACTGGGCCGATCCCACTGAGCTCACATCTCTCTCTGGGTCCCCCTCAGGAGCCTCCTCGGTCCCAGGAGGTACAGGTCCAGCCTGCCCTGGCCCTGCCTGCTGGGCCACATCTCGTACCTCGTCTAATGCGTGAGCTACTAGCAACCCACTCTCCTCCACCAGTCGTCCCGTGTGATCACGAACATGCTGCACAACACGTGTAAGACGACCGTGTAGGTCCTGGCACTGCTCCCGGTAGGCGTCAGTCCTCTGCTGTTCTTCCCGAACAGCAGTCTCTAACTCGCGAATCCTCTGAGCCTGGGCTCTAACGGTCTCTCTCAACTCATGAATACGGGCCTGGGAGGTGTTACCCTCCCGCTCGACCCGCCTACTATCATCTATCAAAGAAAGCACAACATAATCGGGATAAGAATAAGTCCTCCAACATCCACAAGCAGGGCGGACTCGACGGGCAGGTGAAAAAGTGCGATAGGGATGCCCTGGTCCCTCACGATAGCGTACTATGGGTCTTCTACGACGCTCATGCTGCACAGGAGCTGCTCCAGATGACTGTGGTGCCCGTGACACCTCATCTCGACTGCTATCCGACATACCTACAGGTTTAAAGAAAATAAATCACTCAAATCTAATCCCAGGAAAAACTTAATAATAAATAATACTTAAGTATCACGTCTCAAAATCAAGCTTAGAAAAATAACTAGACCATTCTCAAATGCATTCACGCAGGTTTTCAGGCACGGGAATTAGGGATTTTATCACTCACAACTTAGGGTGATCAGGCCTAAGAGTAACTGACTCAAATCCCGATTCCTACCCGACACACTACACGGTTCGAACTAAAAATAGGATTCAAACCTAAGCTCTGATACCACTTGTGACAGCCCCACCTTACCCAGAGGCGCACCAAAGGGCTTAGCGGACTGCCTGCCTAGCTCTCGCCAGGACTCACTCAAACACGCACTCAGCACATTCACGTACAGTTAACCCAAAATAGAATACATTCACATAGTTCAACTTAAGATACAAAAGTCACTAAAAATTTACAGGCCATGTACTACAAGTTTACATGTCCAAAATATACATATTATTTACAATGGTAACCAAACAGCTCGGTTGACCAAAATACAAAAACAAAAGTCTACTATAATTAAATTCGCCATGCCCAGCTTTAAGAGTAGAGAAATACCTGAGTAAAGAAAAACAAATGAAGGAATGAGCTATAATAGCCCAGTGAGTGCCCAAGTCATGCAGGCAGGCCAAAAATCTATTATTTCAGGAAAATAAAATAACTTAACAAGATATTTAATCAGCACATGAACAAATAATTAAACAATTAGTCAATGGCGGATATAGGGTTCAACCACGGGAGCAAGCTCGACCGCAGGAGAAACAAGTACCGATTATGTAAACAAGGCATTGGGACCGAGATAATAGCTCAGGTCCTTGCCAAGGTCATACCGGTAATATCAAGCAAGACCCTAACCACCACACACCTTATAACCTCCTAACATGCTACCACATCCAGGGAGTAACCTCGACCTTGGAGGGCCAACACGCAAGAAAGTTCAACCCGGAGTTGGCCTCTTAGAGGATTAACAACTCACTGAGGGAATGAACATCACGCCCTAAAACACCCAGCACCTTATATCCTCCCACGCCCGTTCAAGTTGACTATCCGTGAAGTAACGGTGAAGTTAGTCACGGAAGTCTCAAACACAAGTAACACATTTAATCATGAAAACAAGTAGCACATTGTGGAATAGATGCGATAAAGTACACATCTTTCCTCAAGTAGCACATTTTATCGCATAATATTTGCAATCATAGCATAATATTTACAAATGAAATATCACGTTACATGCATCATGCACACATAAAGACACTCACCTGAAATGCCTACGAGAATATTTCGTAAAAAGGTCGGGTCTCACTTTCGGGTCCTGAAATAAAAAAAATAATCTAATGAAAACTAGATTTAAACCCTAATTAACTTAGTAAGAAAATTCAAGAAATATCCCCTTTTTCTAAGGTTTTTGTTTTAGGGTTTAGGGTTTAGGGTTTCCATTCTAGGGTTTTCATTTTAGGGTTTTTATTTTAGGGTTTTCTAACAAAATTTTGGCATTATTTCCCCTTAAATTCGGCCCTTCCAATCTTGGTTTTCCATCAAGATTTCAACCATCAAATCCATAATTCCACAAGTTCTACAACTTCCAAGTTCAATCCAAGTTCAAATTCCATCAAAGTCCCACTAAAATTCAAGAATTCAATTCCAAGAATCTTCAACCAAACCATATACCCCATGAAATTTTCAAGGTTTAAATGCCAATTACTACTCAATCTAACCAAGAAAACACTATCTCTAACAAGTAAGACTTCAATTCAAGCATAAATCTTCAAGTTAAAATCATAAGAAGTCAAGATTAAACTAGTACAAAAAACCAATTAAACTTGAAATTAATGGTTAAAGCTTGTAGTACATACCTACAACAAGCCTAGAACTTTGCTTAGAAGGAAGGTAAGCTCACTTTCTATGGTGAAATTTGCCCAAAGTTGGAAGAAAAAGCTCCAAGAAGTTGAGAGAAATATGAGAGGAAAAGAGAGAGAGCAAGGCCGGCCAAGAGAAAATGAAAAGGAGAAGGAAGTAGTCTAGGAAAATAGAGAAGAAATAATGAAAAAGATGGGAGAAAGAATAACCAATAAAAATATTACAAGAAGCAAGTTAGGATTTAGGCTTTTTAGGCATTAGTTGTAAACTTGTTTTAATTTAATTGGTGACACAAAAAGATCTCTTCCACCTAGTAATTAATAATATTATGACATAAATATTAAAGCAAAAAGAGAAGAAATAAAGAGAAGGGAAATCCGGCCATGAGGGAGAGAAAAGAAGAGAGAAATTCGGCCAAGGGAAAAAAAAGAAAAGAAAGAAGAATTTTCGGCCAAGGAAGAAGAAAAGAGAGAAAGAAAAATTCTGCCAAGAAGAGAAAATAAAGCAAGTGAATGAGTGAAATTTTTGAGGAAAAATGAGCTAAAGTTTAAGTAGTCAAAAACTAGAAAATAGTAATATAAGCTAGTTAAAATGAAACACTATGAGAAACTAATGATCTAATGAATTTAATCCAAGTTTAATTCTTAGGTTTTCTACTCAATGAGGAAAGAAACTTAGTTAATTAACCTAATTAACTTAAGAAATCCTCCAACTAATAAATCAAGAGTTAATGCTAGATTTCAAATGAAAGAATTTTCTTTAAGTGCGTTTTAGGGTTTTTTTTTTCTACCATTATCATTATTATTTTGAGCTACTTATAAACATACATGAATAAAATAGTTTCATATGAATTTCTAGAGTGTCACACCACCACTATGTATATTACCACTGCCAACCACTGCAGTGCATCACCACAACCATGCACCCTATGCTTACCTACACTTACCAAATTGTACTATAAACAATTTAGATTGAGGCATCTTATGCTTTGCGAAGTGAGGCTTTGGCTTGTCTTTAGGCTACATTGTTATCAGTAGATCAAGGTTTTCAATGTATTATGCTAGAAATGAATTGCCTGCATCTGATCCAATGTCTACACAACAACCAGATAATTCTATCGGTTTTAGAAACATTATTTGTTGACATATCAATAGCAGTTTTGTATTTGTCTTCATGTATTATTGTAAAAGTGGATAGGTCTGAGACTCAACAAGCTTATAATCTTGTTGTTTCTTTAATTGCTTTGTAATTTATTTTATTAATAATATATATATATTGCGGTTTTTCAAAAAACAAAAATTGTACTACCATCACTACCATCTACCACAATTTCCATTCATCACTACCACCATTTAGCACTGCTATTATAAATGCCAAACAACACCACTACCATCATCACACTTTCGTGCAATACCATTGTTAGGCCCAAGTGCAATCTAAGGGAAGTGAATTAGGTAGATCAAGTGTGAAGCTAAATTAATAAATTTTCACCCAATTTTATGCTAACCAAATTTTGCCTAAGTAATCACACACCTAGGAATAAAGAAAAATCAATATAAGATCATAAATAAATAATAAATGAAGTAAAAGAAAGAAAGAACAAACATAACCGACTTTTATAGTGGTTCAACAACAAACTCGGTACTTACGTCGACTCCCAAGTTCACAACTTGGATTTCAATTCCCTATGTGCTTCTTCTCAAGTTGATGAACCTAACCAATATGTATAAAACAAAAGACCATTCTTTATTCTCTTTTCCTAAATCTAGTTGAGTCAAAGTCACCACTTTATTCACACTTAGCTCTACCAAGAAAAGCCAAAGAGTTTTATAGCCTCTACCAACCCTCAAATTTTTGCTAGACTTGAAAGCTTCCACTCACACCTGAAAAAGCACTCACAACCCTAACAAACTAGCTCACAAATTATTGCAAGAAGGGAGAGAGTATTTTTCTTCAAAAATCACTCTTTAACACTTGTAATAAATGTAGATAAAGGTTACAATTGATTTCCTACTACTATGCTAATATAGGAAGCTAGAAATAGCCTTAGAAGTTCCTCCAATAGTCAAATAAAAAATTCTGTAGAAACTAGCCGTTATTAAATCTGTGATCTAGATATTCGCACTGTGTCCACATGTATTTTGGCTTTTTTGTTTCTACACTTTCTTCCATATGCCTAATTCAAATGTCCGCATATGTGGACTTGACTGAGTTTGCATGCAAGTTTGTATCCTATGTTCCTTGCAGTTTCTTTCCTTTTTTATTCTTTGTTTTACACAATTCTACTGCAAGAATAGCTCAAATTAACCATTAATTTGCATTATCATTTGTTTGTTAATCATCAAAACTAGATTATTTGGGACTGTGAGGTCTTCAATCTCTCCCATTTTGATAATGATAAACCAACTGATGAGGAGCAAGGATAAAGTAATTATGAACAACAAAAAATTCCCCCTTAATATGTGCCTAATAAATTATGAACTCTTCCTAGGTGTGTGCATAAGAAAATGTACAAAAATTTCATCATTCATATTTTTCTCCGCTTTTTGGCATCATTAGAATTAGATTTGTTAGATATTGTTCACTGTAGATATGGCTACTCCTAATTTAAACCAGTTGAGTCAAACCATTCGAGGAAGTAACACTCAATAATGAAATATCCAAAAAAACTTTTTGGAAAATTTAAACCACATTTTGAATCCTTTTAATTGAATAATTTACTTAAATAAGAAATTTTGAAATAAGTAAAGGTTAAATACATATAATTAAAGTCACACAAAACTTATTTCATAACAATTTAAATTTGTTTCTAAGAAAAATAAATTAAGGAAAACATCAAATGAAGTGTGCTCATCTTAGCAAGTAAGGAATAATAACAAAATCATCATCAATGATAAGAGCACATTTTCACATTCTTTTGTATAAAAAACACTTTGGTTTATAAATGCTCATCTCATTACTCCTCCTAAACATGCACATAAATCATTTGAATATAAACACAAGACATATTTGAATTTGAAAAATATATTTTCTACCCCTAAGTATAGGGATGTTTTTGAAAACACAAAAAAAAATACATTTACTCCCCCTAAATATCAACACTCCTGTGGAAGCGCAAAATGGGAGAAAAAAAATCATATTTGAAGAGACCTATTCTCCACGCTTATAGCACCAATGGAAGTACTACTCTCCATACCAATATGAATGCAATAATGCAAAAATACACAATCAAATTTTCATTAGTGCAACATCATATTTTCATCAATTATATGAATGTAACACATTGTCACAAGATCAAAACAAATATATAGAGATATTAAACCATTAAAATTTTCAAAAACATATCTAATATTGTTGAATATAGGGATATGGTCAATTTTAAGGCGTTGTAGAAAATTTTGGATGAAAAATGATGATTTGAGTGTTAAAAGACGCAGGATTTTTCGAAAAAAAAATTCAAGTGAAAATTGTGAATTTTTGGTTAAGAAAAATAGAATATCATGCAGAGTAAGTCACATTTTTTGAAAGAGAAAATTCGTACCAAAATTTTGAGGATAAATGCAAGCAAGAACTAAAATAATTTATATTGTTGCAAAATAGATTGTTTTAAACTATTTAAAGGTGCTAAACTGGGAAAAAGGAGATATCAATTGATTTTTGGGTAGAATGAAAGTTGAATGATATAAGTTGATGAAATTCAAGAAAGAAATGATGAAATTTTCGAAAAGAATTAAGCCTAGATGAAGTAAGATTCGGTTAGGGAAAGGAGATGAATGAAAGGGCGCAACTTTTTGATTAAAAAGAGGATATCTGCAGCTATTTAAAGCCACAATCCCGACGTCTGCTTCTAATTGTTGTGTCCGAATTGTGTGTTCACATGACTAGTCATCTGAAATTCATCCGAACATCCGCATTTCTCATGCAATTGTCTGCATCATAAAATATTTTAACTTTTCACTACACAAGTTAAAGAACTCTAAAGCACACCAATCAACCAGTTTCTCAAAACAATTTAAGCATGTCCTACAAAAGAAATTTATGAAGAAAAGACCAAGTATGGTGTTCCAAGGGATTTTAAGCATAAAAATTTAACCTATACTATTTTCATAAAAACTAACGAGCAA
Organism: Mitragyna speciosa; assembly: GCA_024721245.1. NCBI lineage: Eukaryota > Viridiplantae > Streptophyta > Magnoliopsida > Gentianales > Rubiaceae > Mitragyna > Mitragyna speciosa. The sequence goes on along the minus strand of JAMWEH010001042.1, from coordinate 1,595 downwards.
ATATAACTACTAAAGCACCAAGGATTCATAAGTGAACATGCAAGACTTTTATTGTCACTTTAATATATTTGCAAATTTTAATTCATATTATAAGGCACACTTATATGGCAATAAACATGTTTAAGGAAATCATCAAAACTTATGATTGTCCAAACCAATCAATAAGGCATACATCACATAAATGAATATCGTTCAAATGAACAACTAATTAAGCATAAATACTAATTTACCCCTTAAGCTGTAGTAGTCTAAACATCACTCTAGCATCTTTGTGCTAATTTTTAAACCTACAAAATCATGAAATACATTTTGATACCTATACATTTTCTAGTCCATTAGGGTTAGTACCTTCTCTTTCAACCCATATGGCTTTCATGTCTAACTTGATATTTTTCTCAGCATAACATTCATTGTGCATGTCGCCATGTTGATAACAAAAATGATAAATAGCATTTGAATTTCTAATAATCTAGATTTTATAAAGTAAGTTCCATCTTTCGAAAAATTAGTTGTTTTTGTTTAAAAGAATTTTAAAATCTTTTCTTTGAAAAAACCTTTTGTTTTCCATTTTGAAGAGTTTTTAAAGCTCATCAATTCATTTTTTTTAATAAAATTGTTCTTCTTTTATTTTCTTATAAAATTTGGACTTCTCATTCGATTTTCTACTAAAATCATCCTTTCTGCAATAAAATTCAACTACGCATTTGAAAACTTCATTTTTTTTCCTTTCAAACTATTGATTTCTTGAAAAAATATTGAATTCTCTTTCAATAAGGAACTAAATTCGAATAATTCTTTATTTTTTGGCAAAAGGTTTTTTCTAATTATCATAATTAAAAAGAAATGCATCGAAATCATCATCACCGTAATCATTATTATCATCATCATGGAAAGAGTGGCTAGATGATCCCTCATTATCTTCAATGGCCATAATGGCCATTCTTTTGGTTCACACTTTTCCTCAACATCTCCATTCGAGTTGCAGTCATACCATGTAAAATGGAGGTTATTGAAGACTTTTTATTTGTCTTCTCTAGTTTTCTCCATTTAAACTTTTTCATCATTTTCATTCTTATGCATCTCCTCCAATTTATCCCATATTTCCTCTGTTTTGCATCCCTGTATTCTATTAAAATTACCAGCACTCAAAGCATTATGTAAAACATTAATGGCCTTAGCATTTAAAGAAAGATTCTCTATCTTGTATGTTAAGTTCACTTCTAGTCTTTTGTCTAATAATATCCAATTTCATAAAAAATAATGCCTAAAAATATCCTTCATTAACTATATACCATAATTCTATATTTCAATTTTAAAAAAAATTGTCATTCTAACCCTTCAACTATCATAACTAGCCACATTAAGCATAAGAGATCAATCAATAGGTTGTTCCTCTATAAACGTAATATTATTCGTGGTTACCATCTTTACTCTGTAGCTGCTAGGCTATCTATCAAAAGACCAAGCTCCGACCCCAATTGTTAAGTCCAAGTGTGACCTAAGAGAGGTTGAATTAGGTTGATCAATTATGAAATTAAATCAGTATGATTTTCAAACAATTTTATACGAATCAAATTTTGCCTGAGTGATCACAC
>JAMWEH010002685.1:0-19498 GCA_024721245.1 Mitragyna speciosa | reverse complement strand
TGAAATAGCTGTCTCTAGACAAGTTGGTAGGGTGGGAATTATGAAGGAGAATAGGTATCATAAGTAATGATACCCTATTATTGGTGTTTGTTAAACAACTATCATTTCATTCAATGGGAATGATAGTGATTAATTATGGTGTTAATGATTCCCCCAAAATACTATTCTATCAAACCCATTAACCCTTATAATTAAGGGCAAAAACACATGTACTAAAAAAACATATTTTTTTGAGTTACCTACACCCAATATACTCTCTCTCTCTGTCTCTGTCTCTCTCTCTCTGTTTTGTTTTTGATTTTAAATATTTTTTATTAGTATTTTATAAAATTTTTATAAAAATTATTTTTAATAATTTTTTTTACATTCAAATTTTTAATAAAAATTTGAACTGAAAATAAAGATATTTAGTATTCTCTATTACTACAATAAAAATGACTTTTGTTTAAGGTTATTATTTTCATAAAACTCATATTAGAGCATGGCTATATTTAAAATTGAAGAAAATTTTTTAAAAATTTCTTTACAAAGATACAAAATAAGAAATCTAAAAATATGTATATGATAAATAAAAGATTTAAAAATTTTAAAATTTACTTGAGTCATTTTAGAAAACCAAACAAGTATTTTTATAATGATACCCATTCGATTATTAAACCAAACATGTTGGGGGAATCATCAAAATCCATACTCATAGCAGAGTTAATGAGACCCATAATGATAGTGATTGAAGAATTTAAACCAAACACTCCCTTAGTTCTTCAAATGTCCACCATTGCCTACTGTGCAACCTTCTATGGACAATGTTTGGTTTATGTAGACCTTCTATGAGGCTGCTAACTTACAGCTTGTTGTAACTCAGTCACCTATGGATGATGATACTATTAGTTGAAAAAAATGCCACTCAAAAAGTTGTTAAATGTGAAACAAATTATGCCACGTCAGACTTTATGCTTTCACCTTCTGTCCATGCATATCGTGATGAGTTTTTATGTTCACATCATCTATCACCTGCTCCTCATCAGTCTGATCATTATATTGCTCATTTGCAATAAAAGAGCGCTTTTTCAGCTATTTCTGAAAAACCTTCTCAATCCCTAGTACACATAGCACCCCTTGTCAGTTTTCTCTCCTAACAACTAATGAGACAGATTATTCTATCCTGTTACAAGATTATCCTCCTGTTATATCTCATAGTTTCAACAAAAAGTTTGACTCGCCAGGTCCTTACATGCGAAACAAACTATGCCAACTTCAATTTCATACATTTTGCTTCTATGTATATGTCTTATGATAACACTTTATGTTCTGATTCTATGCAATATTCACAACAAACAGTGAACATAAATATGTACACTTCGATTGAAGTTGATCATTTGTTATCCTCAATAGCTGTCTCTTATTCAATGAATAATACGGGCGAAACTAACCAACCCATTTAAGAAAATTTGCCTCCTCCTGCAACACATACATATAGAAAATATGCAATTTCAAAATGGAGGCAAAAAAAAAAAAAAAAAATTACGCCTTTATGCTTTCAGTTATTGAAGGCCTTACAAATATTCTCTACCAAATGTTTTAAACCAAACCACTAATGCCTGTAAGCAGCCGGGCAGCTCACATCAAATTCCTTCAAATGCCCCGAACCCTTCAAATGTTAATTGTGGATGAACAAACAGCTTGCAACTAGTGCCACCAGCAAATAGAAGGAAGCATTCAGGTAGTTGAATCTTCACGTTGCCTATTGCTAATAATTATTTGTTGCTAAAATGTGGCACTGTTGTTAACCTACATTCTTAGAAAATTTCCCTTTTTCAATTTTAGGTTCCCATGGTAGGACGGGAAGAGATCTTTTAGGTTGTATACCTAACGCTTCTGATATCCTAAAGCTAGAGAGAGATTGCCCTCATTGTGGTGCAAAAAATTCATTCATGAACATGCTAATTTCTATTGTTCAAATGGTGACATAACATTGGCTTGTAGTAAACTCCCAGCTATCCTATGCATGCTCCTTACATCTCAATCAGATGAAGGTAAATTTTTTAGAGCATGTATTCGAACATATAACAACCATCTTGCTTTCATATCTATGGGCATCAAGAGTGATAAAATTTGGCCAAGAGAAATAAAGGAAATATACATTTAGAGTGCATGGACTAATTTATCATTTCATAAATGATTTGTTCCCCCTTGAATGTGGTCCCAAAAATCTTCAGTTTTATTTTCATGATACTAATCATGAGCTGTCGCTTCGTATAGATTCATATCCTAAATTGTCTGAAATAGTTTTAAATAAATTGCTCACTGCCCTTGAGAATAATCCATATGCTCGCTTCTTTTGCAGCCTCATAAATCTTTCTAACTTAGATTCGTATAATATATTTCTGTGTACTAAACCAACTATTGATCAAAGAGCGTACAACGAACCCACAGTATCACCAGTAGCAAGATTATGGGTAGAAGGAGAGGAAAATAGTGAGACTGCACATAGAAACATTCAAATCTATACTCATGGTGGTAATTCAAAGAGTATTGAAAATTATTATGGTCGTTATGATCCTTTACAATATCCATTGGTATTTCCTTTTGGTGAACTTGGTTGGCATCAAGGAATACCTAAAAATGGTTTAAAAAGCCAAAATAGGAAAACAACGAGAAAAAAGGGGATGTTGAGCATCACATCTCTCCTCAAAACATTGATGATGTTGATTAATTGTTGCGAATAGAAGAAGAGGGTTAGTCCTTAAGCTTTGATGTATTTCTTATTAGTTTAGTGTGCATTCAACCAAACTACCTATTCGTTTATAATTTAAGATTTTGCTGTCTTCAGTTTTAGGCGAGCTTGATGATGACTCTAATTTTTTATTCATTAGAGAGTATCATGCTTATAAACTTCATATGAGGGATGATGATGAGTCGTTGCTGTTGCAATTTGCCAAATTGCTTTAGAAATATGTCATTGACATGTATGTTATGCTTGAAACACAAAGGTTGGATTTTTTTAGGTTAAGACAGGAAGATATTAGGAAGGAATTTCCGCAAGGAATTGCAGATGCTGTCACTGCTAGAGAGAAGCATGGATCCAATGTAGGCTAACGAATAATTTTACTTGCTAGCTTTATAGGAAGCCCTAGAAATATGAGATGCAAATACATAGATGCAATGACTTTAGTCCATCAATATGGTAAACTAGATATATTCTTGACTGTAACTTGTAATCCCAACTGGCCAGAAACTAAAGAGCATTTGGCTCATCAAGAAGAGGTTCAAAATAGACCAGACTTAGCCGTAAGAGTTTTTCGTTCAAAACTAGAAGAACTGAAAATTGAGCTTTTTAAAAACAACATATTTGGTGAGGTTGTAGCTTATACACATGTTATAGAGTTTCAAAAAAGAGGGCTTCCCCATGCTTTTTTTTTTTTTTTTTTTTATCTTGAAACCACAATACAAGCTATTTAATCCATATGAGTATGATAAAATTGTTTGTGCAGAAATACTTGACAAAAAAAAAAAAAAAACCCACATTTGTACAAAATGATTGTTAAACATATGTTACATGGCCCTTGCAGAGAAAAAATCCATCTAACATTTGCATGCAAAAGAATGACACTCGTAGAAATTCATATCCTAAAGACTATTGTGAACAGACAACACAATCAGCAAATTGACATCCGCTTTACTGAAGAAGGATAAATGGCCTTAAGGTTAAAGTTCGTTTAGCTTGGTTAGATAATAGATGGGTAGTTCTTTATAATGCCTATTTATTAGCTAAGTTTGACTACCACATTAATGTAGAAATTTGTTCTACAATACATGCAGCTAAATACATCTATAAGTATATATGCAAGGGACATGATAGAATTATGTTCCATGTAGTTGCTGATTCTTCAAATGTGCAAATTGACGAAATACAACATTTTAATTTTGATTATAGCTTCATACAAAGTGAATAATTATATATACAATGAAAAATAGGAGAATTTTGGTCTAACTCACATAGCGAAAAAGTTAATGAGAGTTAAAAAAATCAAAGTGCCAATGACAAAATTATTGCTATATTTCAGCAAATTTATTTGTTCCTTAAGCAAATATCAGTAGCCAACCAAAATAAAACAACTAACAAATACTTTAACTTGGCCTTCTATTTTTATCTAAGGTAAAAGTGCTACAACCATATATATCCCCAATTTCTCACAAAAACTTATCACACTGATTCCTGACCATGGAACAGTAATGCTAATGAAATTAAAATAAATATATTAATAAGTCAAATCAACCAAGTATGAAATGGTCCTCTCAAAGTCATTAATATTCCATTTTCCATTTCAAGAACATCAATGCCCACAGCATTCTTGTTCAGGTTACTAATTAGAAATACAAAAAGATCTGCTGCATACGAAATAAAAAAAAGTTCCAAGGACAATTTACTTCTCAATCATCAGTATTATTGTTTATAAGTTGCACAACTATTATTACAAGATCAAATCCAAGAAAATCTCACCACTATTTTTGTGTCCCTTAAGGACAGAAATAGAACTGAGCTCATCCCAGAGAGCAAAAAAACAAAATACAGAACAAAGAGATGGAAAGGATGGCCTTTAACTGCCAATCCCTTTTCCATACAATTTAAGTTGGTTTTATCTACAATTTAACTGTGGTGAATCGATGCTTGGGTGCTAATGTACAGTGGTTACCATTACTACTACATACAGCCATACCGTAGTTACCTACAATTCATCAGAACTCACAAGAAGTTCCCAACCTTTGCTTGGACAAGCATAAGCTTTTTCTTTCCTCAAAAATTTCAGGCAAAAGATCCTGAAATATCTCCAAGAACATCTCCCATTCCTCATTACTCATGTCCCCCAGAGCAATTCCTCCATTATCGTTGCTATGATTTGGTTCTGCAAAACTCATGCTCCTCATCAACACCTTGCTTAATCTATGATTGTCACCAACATTCTCGCTTTCTTTGTCCCAGACTTCAGCAATTGATTGTGAATCACTGTTATTGTCATCTTTTCCACAGCTGTCTTCCTCTTGTGAAGGTAACAAGTCCGCGTCACTTAATTTGGTTATTAATCTTTCAGACGAAAACCTTGGAATTTTTGCCGGCTTACGTGTCAGAGGAGAACTTTGTAAGGAGTGGGGATCATATGAGGAGCCGTCTTTGCTGTCATCAAACTGGAAAACTTCAAAATCTTCATCAACCTGATCACAGCTAAGATCATCAGTTAACCTACAACTTAAGCTATTCTTAGCATTCATACAGAGATTCTCAAATGCACTCCAATTTTCTTGTCCTCCATGAAAATCCCGAGTCATCATTTCACCAATATCAGCAAGGCACATTCCGGAATCAGCAGCTTGCTTCAAGAAAATGGTGCATATCACAAGAATCCGGATGGATGACTCCCTAATTGATGGAACCTCTGCTTTTAGAAGTTCTGCATCTTTGAAGGGATCAAGGCTCGAAATATACTCGATCTCAGACTCTGAAAATGGTATTTGGGCCTGAGGCCAATGCAGCCATTCAAAATATGGATCGTCCAGCAATTCTGGTAAACAAAATCCATGATCAATTGGCACGAGCTCAGCTGCTCCACCAGAATAAGCCTCTTGCCCTTTCTTCACCAGAATGTTCCCTGCATGCCTATCAAGATTAAGCAACCTTAGGTCTAATATTCCTATGCGATGAATAGAGCTAACAGAGAAGCTTGAAGGGCCTAAATCCCCCGCATCAGAATCATGATCCGCAAAACGTTGAAGTGAGGCGATCTTATAAGATGGGGCTGGCATTGATTCTGAACTATTTACGTTAAAATTAATTTGAGACATCTTTACTAGCGCTGTTGGAGGGACACCAGCAAAGCCATCGTGATCAAGAAGATAAGCAGCCAGTTCACGGAAGCCTGTTTCACCTATCCTGATGGAATGCTTTATGCCAGGTTGGCCTGGCATCCGACCTGCAAAGCCTTTAGGGTTATTTAAGGCTAGAGGTTCCTCATCCACAGGTTTTGCAACAGCTATAATATCTCCGTGTTTAGACCGCATGAAGTAGGCACCACCTAGTCCAGTTGACACGGGCTCAGGATTGACACCAGAGGCAATAGCTATTGCTACCTCAACCACCAAAGCACGAACCCTTGGTGCTCCATTTCCAGCAATAATTTCTATTCTTGAACTTGAGTCAAATTCTTCCTCCAATGTACTGGAAATAGACAGGCACGGAGTAGAGAAGCTTTTGTGGATAGAGGTGAAGTTCAAAGCATTCTTAAAAGATTTTGCGAGAGTATGGGTAGATTCCAACATAGTGTGATCAATTTGAGAGTAAGATGGGAGTTTACATCTTGGAGATCGACCAAATGGCTTGAACACATGATGTTGATCAATGGCGACAGCCATATTGAACAATTCTGTGCAATTCAAAATAACTATAATACATACTAAGGGCAGCTTCTATGAGGATCCCTAGACGGTTAGCCTAACCTGGGAGATTAACCATCACATTTCTGCAATGAAGAGAGCAAAAAATCACTTCAAGATTATAATTTCATCACTGCAAAAGCATAATGAACAAAAAGATATTCACAATACAAGGTATACCACTACCACATCTTTCGTTTAACATCAAAATTACTCATAGTAATTTATAAAATTGACATTCAAACTCCGAAAGTCAGTGTTCATAAACATTGATCTTAGAATAAGAACTGTTTCCCGACAGAAAAGAATTAAAATCAAATTATATACGTGACTTATATTCAGATTCTTGAATTAACCTTTTGTTTTTCAAAAGAAGTCCTAATATGATTGTGTTTTTTTTTTATTTTACCTGGCTGAACCCCCGATTTATTATACATGAATTATAAGCTGCTAATGCAGGATCCTTCTTTATTGACCGAGTTTACAATAGAAATTTTCACAAACTAGAGCAAGAAAAGAAAAAAAATTTAGCGAGGCATTTGCTTCACTTTTGCACTTTTTTCGCCATCTCCAATTGTACACATCCTTCTTTCTTGTGCAATCCAATCTAATTAGTTATTGTTTACTTATAAATTCCTTTCTTATTCTTCCCCCATTTTGGACTTCGAAATATTCAATCCGGATGGAGGGCATTTCATGCCTTTTTAAATGAACAACCAATTTGGAAAATCAAGCAGAAAATTTGCTTTTAACACAGAAGACAAACCAATATTTGTCTTTGCACTGTGATTATAAAATAAAAGCTTACTTGAATTTCGGTTTCACAATGTTGAAAATATCAATGCTAACCTCCGAACACCTATGACAAGACACAGAATCTATAACTATGCTTGCAAATGATTAATACCCATTAGAAACCGAAAATGGAAAAAATAGAAATCCTATAATATATCCTTAAACAAAGAATCTTGGCATGCATCATGGTAATACAATTTGGACATACCATCTTATCAGTCCCTCGCTCCTCCGTTTAGATGTCGCCACAAATGACTGCAATATAGAGTAGGAATACAGTCATGCATGCTTGTTACAGATATTAGAATTTCCATGTAACGAGGAGGGTGGGAATGGGGGAAGGCCAGGGAATGCATTGTGTTCCTAATTCCATGTCTTGCAGACAAAGACTGACCACCTTAAAGAGAAAGATTATACATAGAATTGATCATGTAATCATTTAAATTAGGTTCTTCGACTTCAAGGTCTCAACAAATGTCATACAAATAAGGCTGTGATTGATAAGAGAGCATGTGAACTAAAAGTCCGAGTGTAAACTCTTATTCGGAGCTAGCCACGGGTCTAGTTCCCCTTGAAGAGCAAAAAGTCTTCACGAAAGTGTGCATGCTGGGGTGAAGAAGGTGACTCCATATTGGGTGACAAATGGAAAAAGCCCTTAAAAAAGTGGCCTTTTCCGTACCCATGATGGACCAAAACAGAGTTTTGGCCCTCGTCAACAGACAATGCTAAAAATGCTCGACAACTATCAGATATTACACAACCTAATCTAAGATTCTGAAAATGTGTAGTTTATGACTAAACAATCGAAAATTTTCTCATTGTTGTTCTAAGCTATGAGTCTATATTCCTTTTTTATTACATTCGACTCACAGGCCAACAAACAATTCATTTTCAACAAGAGATATATACACAATGATGTATTCTTCATTTTAATATAAACAACAATTCAATTGATTCTATCGTGTTCAATTATTATGCTCGTGATCCCTGAAAATTGGCAGCCAAATACCATAAATTTCATTTGCGTGTTTATGATTCAAGAAAATTCAACGAGGACCAAAACTAACCAACAGAGACTTGAATATCAACATCATTCGTCCATAATTCATATGGATTTTCAAATGCAATCCACAATCTTCCAAAGTTCGCATCCCATTTTGACATCAACATTTCCTCTTCCAGTTTTAATTCTCTTTTCCTATCCTCTTAGACAATTTTTAGATTCCGTTTATATCTACATAGCATTCATGTATAATACAACAAGAACCAACATAAAAAATGATCATCGTACTGAAGAAAATGAGGAAGACAAAGCAATAAACCGATGTTTCTTGTGAAAAGAATATATCAAGTCAAGACGAAGAAAATAAGGACACAGAGGGCTGACCCTGAACACTGGTGAGGCATTCAGGAAGACCAACGGCAACGGGAGAGCGAAGAATTATACCATTACCGAAAACTTCCTAAGAGACGAGCCTCCTGTTCTCCTTTTACCCTTTTTCTTTTTGATAATAATATCCCCAGCCTTTCTAGATGGGGACACCTTTCGTCTTCCTTATAAATCTCTCTCTCAAGACTTTTGGCACAACTTTCTTCAAGCCGATCTATACGCTAACAATTTCTCATATACGGTTCATTTTTCCTTATCGTGACAAACCTGTCATCGAAAAGATTGTCAAACTATAATTCAAAAGTTAGTTTGAATTCAAAGAACTTTGCGAAAAATTTGCTACAATGAAGGGTTTATTTTTATAAATTTGATGGATGTTTTGGTTACGTTGGAAAGTGTTTCCACCACCCGATTTTGTAGGTCCATCCACCATTTCCGTTTGAAACACACAGTTACAATTGTCACGAAAATTAAGGTCGTGTATTATTTGAAATTCCTGGAAAATGACTTACCTGCTCCTTCGCATGGGATTTATACATTTTAACAAAAGGCATATGTTTCTAAGACTAGCTATCATGGTACACTTCACTTCGAATTTTGTATCCCGAGAAGCGTCGTTATCTCACTTTTACACAACTGGTGTTTTGAAAAAATTCATGAAATTCAGATTATTTTGATAAATACATATATAAACTAATACACTGTATAAAAACGAGACCGATAGAGAATTCAGAGCGAGCATACTTTTATGTGTCTACCTTTTAGAGGACTACTTATGTTAGAAAAAGGAGGGTGGAGTGGTGGTTATACTCTTAAAATTATCATTTACGGTCCCCAAAATTAGTACACATGGCATCTTTGAAAAGTCATTAAAATTTACATTTCGCCAAATCATTGTTTAGGTTTTATATTTACCCGTAATTTTGGCACTCTTAAGTTATGAATGGTAAAAAGTAGAGGCGATAGCTAAATTCAAGGTTGTTTTAAGTTAGTTAATAAGGACATTTTTTTATAATAGTTACTAAGGATACTTTTTAGAACACATCGAAATTGACACTTTGTCAAATAGACTTTATGTATAGTAAAAGTACCTATTAATTTAATTAAATAATGGAAAGGTAGTTTATGTATAGTAAAAGTACTAAGGATATATTTTAGTTAATAAGGATATTTTTTTATAATAGTTACTAAGGATATTTTTTAGAACACATCGAAATTGACACTTTGTCAAATAGACTTTATGTATAGTAAAAGTACCTATTAATTTAATTAAATAATGGAAAGGTAGTTTTTAGTTATCTACAAGTATTTTATTTTTAAGAAAATAGGTTAGTTCTTTTTAAGATAAAATTGAGCTTCTTTGTAGCTATTCAACTTGAAAAAGAAAGACTATTAGTGCTCTCTCTTTATTAATAATATAATAAGACAAGGGATTATGGGGCATTTTACATGTGTGCCCCTTTTTAAAAGATTTGAAATATAAATTAAATTAGCTAATCAATATAATGAGGTAGTTTTTAGTTAGTTACTAAATTCGGGAGTACTTTTATTTGTTTATTTTTTTGGAAACAACATATGAATAGAGGGAGAGACTGCTAGAGTAACAAATGTTATCCCTTTATTAATAGTAAGATAAGATAAGAGTAGTGCTAAAGGCCCATTCTATGCAAATTTATTAAACATAATTTTGTTCGGATAAAACAATTTTATAGAAATAATGTCCCAAAGTTTTTATAAAATTGTACTAAGAACATGTTTTTAATTGCATAAAATTCTTGTTATAACAATTTAAGGATACATTAAATGATTTTGTTTAATAAAATAGATGCTAATAAGTGGTTCTTTACCACTTTTTTCATCCATGGATAATTATGATTAGAATTTTAAAAATTTAATAAAACACAGAATGGAGAGACTAAACATCAAAGGGTGCTCTCCCTTTTTGTGAAGTAGAATAAATAAATATGGATAGTATATTCATGTTGATTTCTTCAATTCCTTAGCTATGTAGCAAATTATGTACGTAATTAACATAGCAATTCCCTAAAATTAGCCTTTACATAATTACATTTGACAAATGGCAAGGAAGAAAAATAACTTACATTTGGGTCCGTTTGGTTGAATGTAAAATATTTTTCTTAGAAAATTAGTTTCCTAAGAAAACATTTACATGGAGAATGTTATTTTCCCTATAATTTTTTGGTGTTTGGATGACAATGTTAAAATTTTTAATATAGAACTTTTTTAATTTTTTAATTTTTTTATTGCCAATATGAGTTAAAAAGACTAATAACAATTGTAATGGATGTTTGACAAGTAATTTGAGTTAACTATATATTGTTTTGTTTATAATTAATCTTTAAAAAATATAATGGTAAAATATATATAACTATAATTATATTATAGTGGAGCCCAAGATAGTGAAAAAATTAGTTGATAAGAATTAAAAATAAAAATTAGTTTGGTAATTGAAGTTAGAAAGTAGGTACTTAAAGTTTCACATTATTCTTGAACTCTTAGGAAAATAATTTATTAAGTAAGTAAGTTATTTTCACCCCGGGGAAGAAAATATGAAAATATTTTACACAAGAAAATATTTTCTTGTATTTGGCACTAAGGAAAATTTTGAAAATATTTTTCAAGAAAATATTTTCAACCCAAACAAATAGACCCTTGAAGGGTTAAGACTTATGATCTCTCATTGTGTATAGTTTTATAGTGCATCTGACTATCTTGTGGTATGTTGTTCTCAATGTTTCATGTTTTATTAATTCTTTTATAACTTAAATTGTAAAACTAACAATAGATCTTAAAAGCTTTAACTAACCAAATAACTACTCATTAGCATCTAATTTTTTTTTAAAAATATGATTTAATGTCTTATCTTATCTTATCTTATATTGTATATTGTACAGTGTATAACGGCTAGCGATCCTGTCAGAACATCAATTTTCCCGCTAGAGTAGTTTTGCTTTAATTATAAAAAATGCCCTCCTACACATAAAGGCGAAAATACGTCGTCTGCCTTCTTCTATTACCTTTGCGCCGTTTCCTTCATCTCACTCATACGTGATTCTCTATTCATTCCCCACCAATTTGGAATCTATCGGCCTTTACTCCCAATCAAGATTTGATCTCTTTCAATCTCGTCCTCTCTTCTTTTCTCTTTTCTAGTTTCTCTCCAATCCTTTACATTATCTCATATTCCATATCGAGTATTCACAAATTCTGTGCATTTCTTGGCCTAATAGAGTATTGTGCACGAAGCATTAGAATTTTCTGATTCGGAGGTCGTCTTTTATAATTTATTATTCTAAAGATTTTACAATTAATTAACAATTTGATGCTTCTATTTTTCAAGTTGGGGACTGTATAATATATTTGTCTAAACAAGTTTCTTCACCAGTGTTTCAAAATCAATTAAAGTCGGAATTTTTTGTGTTTGCAAATAGTGAGGATTTTTATGGTTCAATATTGGTTGAAAACAAAGAGTGGTAAGGCAATATAGAATATTGATTCATAGCTGTGCGGGCTCTTAAGGGAACAAGGATGCCAGAGAAAAATGCTGCTGAAGCTGATACGTACCATTAGATTTGCTCTGACCAAGGCAATGGCTGAAGGGTGGGATACAGTAGTGGTAATGTATGGAACAAGGAAATGCATCATTGACAAATTAAATTCCCGTACGAACACGGATGCTGCTGCTGGAGTACTTCTGGAGGAGATCTAACCTTGAGTTACATGTTTCAAACTTGCTCCTTTCGTCTAGTTAGCAAAGAAGATAATTGGAAATGTATTAGACTAGCAAGGTTTGCTATTGATCTTAGAAATGATGTGGAATGGAAATGTGTATTTCTAATATGGATTGAACAGAATCCATAAAGCTTTTTGGGTTGGGTCTTTACCCACACGTAAATACTATTTTTGGTATATAATATACAAGATAAATTGCCATTTGAAAAAAAAAAATAGAATATACAAATTTGGTTATCAATTTTGAACTTCCTTAACAGCTTTCGTGTAATATTATGATTCACATGAATACCAAAACGACATTTCGAGGATATTTTGCCTTGTAAGAACTTGACCCCATTAATTACTTGCTAATTTCCGAGGACTATTACGGATTATTGTTATAATTTGCACCTGCTTGCTGGAGTTGGTCAATGGCATCAGCTCCTTGGAGTGGGTGAAGCTCGCAGGGAAGACGAAAGCTCAAAAAAAAAAAAAAAAAAATCCATCGTTAAAAATCTAAAAAATGTCAGCAAGGCTAAAAGGGTGGCAATCTTCACTTGTCTTGGCTAAGTTCTTATCTCCAGTTCCAAAAGAGAGATGAAGGTGCCGGAAGTAATTAGAGGAAAGAGCGGACAAAGTGTCTTTCTGGCTTAAATAAATTTAATGGATCAATTATAATTGACACATGACGTTGCTAAAGTAGGAGCAATCATTTTGATGTACCTAAATGTGTCATTTTCTGTTTTTATTTTTTAAAAATGTCTATTTTTCACAATTTATTGCTCTAGCAGGTAAATTGTTGTTATGGGAATATCTCTAGCCATTTATAAAGTAGGAGCAATCATTTTGATGCACCTAAATGTGTCATTTTCTGTATTTTTAAAAAAAATGTCTATTCTTCACAATTTATTGCTTTTAACTTCAAGGGTACAATAAGCAATTGTTATATTAGTATAAAAATATCCATATTTCACCTCTCACGATTTCATGTTCATTATGATCAGTTTTGAACTATATATATATATATATATATATATATATATATATTATTTTCTATTATACTTCATAGTTTTTGCACCAATTGTAATTTTTTTTATTAAAATTACTCCTTTAAATATGCATGCATATCGAGTGTGCTGCACCAGTATTTTTAATTCTCTACATTTTTATAAAAAAATATTTTGCAAAATTAATTTCTATAAAATTGTTTTATCGCCAAAAATTTAATTTTTTAAAAATTTGCACGTGCTTAGAATGTGCTCATAGCAATAGTACTATTAATCAAGAACAAGTGATATTGCTACACCTGATATTGTGATAATAAATTTTATGTTATATTTTGAGATAGACAAATAATTAATAATAATTAATTATTCATTATAAAAAAGTATATGAAGTTTTATTAGTACATTTTTTATGGGCTAACTAAGAAGTTAGATTTAGTTTTATACTTATGAGGGGTTAAAACCTTAAAAATAGGAATTTGTTTCAAAAATGGGGAGGAAAATGCTTTAGATCCTCTATCTCAAAAATCCCTTTGTCCTAATTTATATAGTATTAAGTTATGGTGTTTTTGAAAAAATTCACATATTTTGCCAGTTATTTTGATAAATGTACAAATAAATTAATACATGTGGCAGTTGCATAAGTTAGAGACAGAAGGGACAGAGCGATTTTGGAAAGAGAGGATTTGAAGTGGAAGAAAAGTAAAAATGGAAAAGCAAAATATACCGAAGGGTGCTATCTCTTTATAGGTAACTAGAGATTATGTCGCATCCTATGTGTGCTCTTTTATCAAAAATTTCAAATACAAATTGAATTAGATAAGATTATATAATGTCGCAATTTTATTTAATAATTTTATGTGTATTCTTCTTTTTGAAAAAACTTATGGCCATTTTTTTTCTTGAAAAACTTGCTAGTAGTTATCCAAAAGAAAGAGACAACGGGCTAATGATTGCTCTTTCTTTAGATAAGATAAGATATAATAAAGATAAAGTTGTGAGTTATACTAGAAGGGTAAGTTATCCGGATAACTTCATTAAATTAATATCATTTTTTTATGGAATTAACTTGTATAAATAAACTCATGCCCCCTATGCACAAGTTAGAAAGACTTTAGCACAATTTTGTGTAAATAAATACAACTTAGTTAAAAAGTGTAACACGGTAGGATAATACATTTATCATGCACTTTGTTCGGAATAAGCATGATTTAATTTTTTAACATTTCACACCAGTTGGGTAAGAAGCTTTCGTGGTAATTTCAAGAAGTCCGTGCTTAGTATCAATGTCACACTCCATTCTGATGTATTCAAACTCACCTCAACTAGTGCCCCATGAATTCTTCAGTAACTAATATTTGGTACCATCAGCACATGTTCATAGCCTTCTATGACACTGTGGTCCAATTAAGTTCCACAATCACCGGTCAAAAAACCGATTGAATAGGAAAAATTCGTAACCGACTCTATTTGTAGATCTTTTAGTGCAAAAAAAAAAAAAAGACACATAAATATTTTTTATATCTGTTTTTATATCAACATGCATTAGTATATAGCAACATACATCCTTTTTTATTTATTTTTTATTTTTTGGGATCCAAATTAACAAGATTAAATTGATGTTGGTGAAATTTGAACATTTGACCTTTGGAGTGAAAACGTAGAGTTCTAATCGCTCAACCATCTATTTGTTCTCTAACATACATCACTATACTCATATGACTCTATTTTAGATCACAATTCTACATCATAAAACTTGAATATAGATCCACTAGCATCGATATGGGATTGGCATTGGTTGGCTAATCCAGTTCGACATTATATTTTTTAAAAAAATATATAGAAATTCTATGAAATAAAAATATGCTAATAAGTAGTTAGTTGTAGTTAATTATAATTATAAATAGTTATTGTTATGATTAAATATATTTTAAGCTTTAAAAAAGATAAAAATAAAAAAAAGAAACATCACATACCAAATGGTGCTCATCCTTCGTATCGTATACATAGTAAGATAAGATATTTATAGATGCACAGGAGCACATTAACATATCCAACGATGTGGTATTGCAACTTTGTCAATTCAAATGATCATGTTTAACGGAATTCGAAGGAATAATGTGAATAGCGAAGAAGTAACTACGTTTTCTTGCTATTACCATGATTATTTTTACAATATTGACAAAATATTTAGGTTCTTTTTAGGTTACATAGTAGAAAAAAAAAAGAATTTTTTTTATAATAAGCCCTTGTGGGATACATGATATATACGACTAGCTTTTTTTTTTTTTTTTTTTTCATGCTTGTAGTTAGATAAGGTTGGATGAATCCTTGTTTTCGTTATCCTCATTGTGCTCAAACAAGATTGAATAAGGGACTATAAATTCATAAAGGCAAAAATTAGAATTTAGAAGAGTATACGAAAAGGAAAAATATAGATAGCGTGGTGACATATTTTAAGATTATTCCTGTATATATTGAACCACAAATGATTCATGTTTTCCGGAAAGCATAATAAATTTTAGGCAAGGATAGGCTTAATTGGCTTCAATTATTTGGTTTTTCAATGTGTCTCCAACATTTCTATATCTTTATGAATTTCATTTGAAGCGAATATAATAAAATCAAATAAAAATGTATCGAGAAGGGCTTTTGAGGCTTAGAAGATCCCAAAACAAAAAAAAAAAAAAAAAATTGTCGAAATGTCTTCAACATTTCTGATATAGTGTGGTTGAAAGGTCTTGATAATTTGAGGCTGAAAGGATAAAATAGACCTTTACAACTGTAGCAAATACCATGTATGTATGCATACACACACACACAATCTTTACCATTATCGTACATGACAAACTTTCTTCACTAACAAAAATCGTGGAGTTGTAAAGTTGGAATTAATGCTAAGAACTACTAGAACTACTAATATGATGTAGTTCTACTAATACAAGTATTAGAGCTACACTCCTAGGTGAAAGGTCAAAGTTTAATTTTCACCTCTGCCATTTCAGCAACTTATTCCCCTAAAGAATACTAATATGATGTAGTAAAGAAATGCTAAAATAATATTAATGTAGTGACTAAACTATTTCTCATCTACGTTTGAAAGATGTTTCATACAAATTAAGACCTTTTAAGTATAAATTTAAGTAAATGAGTTTCGACTAATATACCCAAATAAAACACTGCAAAGCCATGAGTTACTTTATACTAAAAGCGACATAAGAACAAAGTACAATCCCAAAAATAAAAAAAAAGGCTATGGAAAAGCTTACCCGAATTTGAAAATGTTCCATTTTTTGTTGTATTATTATGAATGAACCTATGAGATTCTTATCCATATTACTCATATTCTATTCAAGTTTGTGGAATGGAGAAGTTACCATTTTTTTTCCTTTTACAGTTTGTCATAATTGTCGTCCAAATTCGGTGGAGTTCCTAACCAAATTATTCGTTAAGGTTCATTTACAGATCTCAAGAAACCATCTTTTTGACACTTATTCCCATTTGTTTTTTTTTTTTTCAATGGAGCTCCTATTCCTAGCATCAAACGTTAGGGCATCTTTAGGCACAATGATTGTCGAAACACTTTAAAAAGTAACATATAATACAACCATTCTATTAATACACAAGTGGTTAAGGATATAAATAATTAGTTGAAGTTTAATACATACGTGTCGAATTGGTCATAATTTTTTGAATCATAAAGCATTTTTTTAGATCATTTCATACATACTTTCCTGTACATGTTGAGAAACAACATTGAAAATATGCGTACATGTAAGAATAAAAGAAGGAACAATAGCAGAACAATGCATATACCCTGACATTGTTCTCTAAAGGAATCTAAAGAAGGAACAATAGCAGAACAATGCATATATCCTGACACTGTTCTCTAAAGGAAATTTTCTCCAGATTTCAATATTTTAGAGCAGTCGGGGGTAAGAAGCTTTCATGGCAATGCCGCAGAGTCCTTCCTTCGCATGAATGCCTCTCTTCATTTTAATGTATCCATTTTCACCCCAGCTAGTTCCCCATGAATTCTTGACCAACCAATACTTGGTGCCACCAGCGCTTGTTCCATAGCCAACTGCTGTGACACCATGATCTAAGTCTGTCCCACAATCGCCAGTGAAAACACCACTCGAATAGAATTGGAAGGCAGAGCCACTAGCATCAATGGCAACCGATACTGGTTGGTTGGCTACAGCCTTCAATAGTGCAGCCTCGCTGTTGGCAGGGACATCTTCATAACCTGTGATCTTGGCAGCATGGCGAGCTTCCTTGTTGGTATTACAAGTGCCATCTACTGCTTGATAAGGGTAATTAGCTTCAGTAGTAAGGCCTTTGTTGCTAATGATGAAGGTAAATGCATCGTCCATGAGACCACCATTACAGCCTTGGTCTTCTCCACTTGTGTCACAATCAACAAGCTCTTGCTCAGACAATGAGATCAGCTTACCAGTTTTGAGTTGGTGGATACCTTCCATGGCTGCAACAGCTGAGAATGCCCAGCAACAACCTAACATTTCATGTTGAAAATGGTTTTTTGTTAGTAGTATATACATATACAACAAGGTCAATTTAATTTAATGGTGCACAAATAATTATTAGTGTCCAAGAGAACAATATTAGTCTTACCGCATTGGCCCTGATCTTTAACTTTTGTAACAGCACCCTTCTTTCTCCAGTCCATAGCGGATGGAACTGCACTCATATTTTCATACATAAATGATTTTGATTCACTAACTTTCCATGACTTGTAGTATTCATTCCGAGCTTTCCTAAACTCTTCATTTGTTAGATCTGCAAATTCATTAATGCCTAACTCGTAAGGTTGCTTTCCAACTTCGTTAAAAGACTCAATGGACTCGACATTTTCCTTGAATATTTGGTATCTCTTAGCCTTCTCTACATCGTCCTTATAAGTGCGTCCGTACTGAGCCATCCATCGCTCGTGTTTGTCAGTCATCGAGGCTTCATTCAAAGTGCGGGATGTGGTTCGAGAATTCATCATTGCCAGCATAAAAAATGCAGTGAAAATCTGCTTCCTAATCAATCGTAAAGCCATTGCTGAGAACTGAAGTGTACTTAAAATCTCTTGAGTGTTATGCAATGCATTTCTGTGTGGAAAAGGAGGTATTTATAGATTTATTTTAGATGCTACAAGTCCGAATTGTTTGGTAAGAAATGGAATCCAGAGACAGCTCAACAAGCAAATCATGGTTGAATGGTGGAAATGATCCGAGCTTAATGGCGTAGATGTTGCTTCATCACATTCCATATAATATTGACCGTCTTATTTCCGAATGTTCAGAATCTAATGTCTCGACCACATATTTTGGATTCTGCATCTGGTATACTGTGCCACCACACTGACTCACTCAAAGCAAATTAATATATGTGCACAGAAACCATTTGAATATTTGATCCAATTGAATATCCATGAATGTAACTTGTATGGGTATTGCACCAAAGAGAACGTCCAAATTGCACCTATTTTGAGTTTATTTGACTAGTGAAATTAAAACTACCCTGAAATCGATTGTAGCTAGAATAAGGGACCTAAAAAAATTAGCTATATGTTTGGACTGACACAAAAAATTATGTCAACAATTGGTAAATTAGCATCTTATGATATTTATCTCGTCATTAGAAAAATATG
Source organism: Mitragyna speciosa (assembly GCA_024721245.1). NCBI lineage: Eukaryota > Viridiplantae > Streptophyta > Magnoliopsida > Gentianales > Rubiaceae > Mitragyna > Mitragyna speciosa. Next base: position 489 of record JAMWEH010002685.1, on the reverse strand, counting down.
TGAAACTCAGTTTTTTTGAATTCAACTTGATTCGTAATACCAATTCATACAATAAGCATTACTTAATTTGTATACAAACTTTTGAGTGAAAATCTTTACTTAATTTACTAAATTTTTAATACAGTATGTGCTCTCTGTCTTTGTCTCTCACATATATATAAACACATATTCTCTCTCTCTCTCTCCCACTCTCTCTCTCTCTCTCTCTCGCTCCCCCTCTCTCTCTCTCTCTCTCACCCACGCGCACACTTGGATACACACACCTTCTCGTTTTGAGACACACAGATACATATTCTTATACTTGCATGCAAATACATACATTCTTTTTCTCCCGCACATACAAATATACAAACTTTCCTTTTATTACACATATATTCTCTTTCTTATGCGTACTCTCACTCTTACGCTCTCTCTTTCTCTCTCTCTCTCTCACATACACACAAAATATTTTCATACAAATATACATATTCTCTCTTTGTCACATGCACA